>CAKNYM010039653.1:0-25795 GCA_932195095.1 Andricus curvator
CTGGTGCACTGAGTTGGGAATTGAAGATTATTCACTTTTGAGACCTCCTGACCAGGAAATCTCAGGGGACGCGACCCTGGACTCTGAAGATGACTTTGTCGAGGATGTGAAAATCGAAAAATGGCCCTGGTTTCTTCCTTGACTAAATTTAACTGGTGAACTGAGTTGGGACTGGAAGATTATTCACTTCTGGAACCTCCTGATCGCAAAATCATATACGTTAGAATGCTAAATAGAAATAGATTATCAATTGCGGCTGCGTCGAAAATTACTTTCTTCGCATAACCAAACTGATTTATCATTAAAAGTGTTATAATAGGATAAAATAAAAAGAAAGATAGAATAGACTAAGATCAGAAAATAATTTTGTCAATAACATTGAAATCTAGTAACAGAGTATTGGTCCCAACAAATTATTTTGATCCTGACAAGTGAAAACATTATTTTAAGGTTCTGAAAAGTTCAGAGCTGGCGAATCCTGACTATAAATATCATATTTTAGATTGCGACTTCGTCGAAAATAACCTCCTTCGAATATAAAGTCGCATCCCGTAATAAATCTTTGTAAAAACATGGAAATTTTGAACATATTTTGGAGAAATGTCAAACGGAGGTTAGGAAGAAAGCAAATGTCAACATTGCCAAAGCGCAGGCGCGACGTATTTCTTTAGTTCAATGATACCAACCTACATTTAAAAAAAAATTAACTTGGTGCTGATAACTGGGTGCTAGATTCAGCGTCATAAATTTACAAGAACTATTAATTATTTACACAATTTCGATTAAGAAATTAACAGTTTGGCTATTTTCAAACGAATAGGCTCAATTGTTTACAGAATTAGGTCAGAATATCTTTCCGATGACTTTTTTTTATATAATGATCTGCAAATTTCAAAGAATTAATTATTATCTGAACACTGTTGATAAACAAATGAAGAGTTGGACCATTTTTCAACGAATAGGTTCAATTTTTTTACGGAATCAATAAAAAATGTTTTTCAAATCACTCTTTCCTATGTACGATGCTTTGAAAATTTACAAGATTTATTAATTATTTAGACAATGTTCATCAACATAACCAGAGCTTGGCTATTTTTCAAGGAATAGGCACAATTTGTTTACGGAGTCAAAAAGTATGTCTTTCAGAAGACTCTTTTTCTATGTTTCTTTACAAATTCAGATTTTTGCTATTTTCAACGAATAGGCTAAATTTTTTTATAGAATTAACCAAGAATATCTTTCCGATTACTTTTTTCTATGATGACATTGAAAGTCTTTCTGATGACTCTTTTCGATGTTGCTTTGTAAATTTGCAACAATTAATAATGTTTTAAACCATTTTCATTGAAAATTTATAATTTGTCTATGTTTTAACGAATAGGCTACATTTTTTACAGAATTAACTACGAATATCATTCCGATGACTTTTTTTATATGATGCTTTGTAAATTTCTAAGAATTATTAATTATTTAAACAATCTTCATGAAGAAATCAAGAACTTGGCCATTTTTCAACGAATAGGATCAATTAGTTTAGTGCATCAAGTTTTTTTTGGCAATTAAAAAAAAATTCAAAGTTTTGTTATTTATTTTGCGGTGACTGTTTGATATGAAACTTAGCACATTTGGAAGCATTATTAATTATTTAAACAATTTTTATAAACAAATTCAGAGCTTTTCTATTTTTCAACAAATAGACTCAATTACAAAAAAATTAACTAAGAATATCTTTGCGATGACTCTTTTCTATGGTGCTTTGAAAATTCCCAAGAGTTTATAGTTTGTCTATTTTTCAACAAATATGCTCAATTTGTTAAAAAAATTATCTAAGAATATTTTTGCGATGACTCTTTTCTATGGTGCTTTGAAAATTCCCAAGATTTCATAGTTTGTCTATTTTTCAAAAAATATGCTAAAAAAAAAAATTAACTGAGAATATCTTTGCGATTACTCTTTTATATGTTGCTTTGCAAATTCAAATTTTAAACAATTTTTGTGAGGAAATTCAGAGTTATCTATTTTTCAAGGAATAGGCTTAATTTCTTCACGGAATCAACTAAGAATGTCTTTTAGATGATTTTTTTATGGTTGTTTTGCAAATTCCCAAGAGTTATTGATTTAAAACTAAGATTCTTTTAATAATAAATTTTGTTTTTCAACGAATAGTCTCAATGTTTTTACAAAATTAACTGAGAATGTCTTTGCGGTGACTCTTTTCTATAGTGCTTTAGAAATTCCCAGTAATTATGATTTATTTAAACAATTTTTGTAAGGAAATTCAGAGTTTCCTATTTTACAACGAATAGGCTTAATTTTTTTTAAAGAAATCAACTAAGAATGTCTTTTCGATGAGTTTTTTTCATAATGTTTCGCAAATTCACAAGAATTATTAATTATTTCAAACTAAGATTTTTTTTATAATGAATTTTGTTTTTCAATGAATAGGCTAAATTCTTTTACAGATTTAAATGATAATATGTTTGCGATGACTCTTTTCTATAGTAATTTACAAATTCCAAAGAATTATGATTTATTTATCTAAACAATTTTTGTGAGAAAATTCAGAGTTTGGTTATTTTTCAACGAAAAGGCTTAATTTTTTTTAACGAAATCAACTAAGAATGCTTTGCAGGTGACTGTTTGATATTATACTTTGCAAATGTACAAGAATCATTAATTATTTAAACAATTTTCATAAACAAATACAGAATTTGGCTATTTTTCAACGAATAGGCTCACATTTTTTTACATAATTATCTAAGAATATCTTTAGTTTGGCCATTGTTCAACTAATAGGCTCAATTTGTTTACGGAATCAACTTAGAATGCCTTTTCGATGAGTCTTTCCTACGGTACTTTGTAAATTGAAAATAATTATTGATTATTCAAATAATTTTCATAAACAAATTCAGAGTTTGGCTATTTTTTAGCTTACATTAAAACATAGTTGCAGCTATAACCTTTTTAATAATAAGCACAACTTTTCTATCTGAACTATAATATTAAAATCAAAACCATTTGAACATTTTAAACAAATTCACTTTTAGAAGAAAATATATGCACAATATATCTAATGAGAATTAAAAACCCAGTACAAATTGTAATAATTGTAAAAGTTTTCATTAATTTCAGTCTTTATTCTTTTTGTTAATTGCTTCCAGAACATTAATAATCTCTTCAATACAATGCTATTGTGCTTTTTAAAGATTTTTTGAAATAATTTTTCACATGCAATATACTTTCCCCTCATTTTTAGTGTGCTGTAATATTAAAGCATTTTAATGAATTCATTCTGTGTTTTTTTTCAATTTTTTAAAAATTTAGATAGCTTTGAAGCAAGTTTAAAAAAAATTTATAATTTCAACTACAAGTTGAAATTTTTTCATTATAATTATAAATAATGGAAAATTATGAATATTTAGCAATTCATTTTATGTTTATTTTAGTTGCATTTTCGACGCCTATGACTTTTTTTAAATTTAAACAATTTAGAAATCTTAAGCAAATCAAAATGATTCCACTCTGGGCTAATTATTTTTAAAGACAAAATTACAAATTTTAATTAATATTTTGGCTCATTTTTTAATATTTCTTTTTAAAATTATAAAGCCTTACTTTTTTTCGAAATTTGTTTTCTATTAGAATAATAAATAATACAAATTATGAACATTTAGAAATTTCTTTTATTTTACTTTCATTTATATTTTAAAAGACGATTACATCCTTATAATTTTAACTAACAATAAAAAATTATGAACGTTTATAATTTTATTTTATTTAACTTTCAGTTACATTTTCAAAGGATATAGCTTCCTTCCAATTTTAACTATTATTGCAATCTTAAACAATTGAAAATATGAATTCATCTGTCATATTTTTATGAGAAAACATTAAAATTTAAATTATTTTTGGAATTTATAGAAGTTTAGAAAATTTTGAAAAGGGGTTTACCCTTGGCTTATTTATCTTTAAAGAAAATGGAGTCAACTAAGAATATCTTTCCGGTGACTTTTTTCTATGCTTGATATATTCCCAAGAATTATTAATTATTTAAACAATTTTCACAAACAAATTCATAGTTTGGCTATTTTTCAAGAAATAGGTACAGTTTGTTTACAAAGTAACTACGAATGTATTTCTGATGACACTTTTCTATGTCGCTTCGTAAATTCACAATAATTATTAATAATTTAAACAATTTCAATTAAAAAAATGAGATTTTGGTTATTTTGTAACGAATAGGCTCCATTTTTAATAGAATTAAGTAAGAATATCTTTCCAGTGACGTTTTGCTATAATGCTCTGCAAATTTCAGAGAATGAATCATTATTTAAACAATTTTGATAAACAAATCAAGAGTTTGGCTATTTTTTAGAAAATAGGCTCAATTTCTTTGCGTAATTAATTAAGCATGTTTTTTAAATACATATTTCCTATGATACTTTAAAAATTTATAATAATTATCAATTATTTAAACAATTGTCATAGACACATTCAGAACAATTTGTTTACAGAGTCAACTGAGATTGTCTTTCCGATGACTCTTTACTATGTTTTGTAAATTTACAACAATTATTAATTATTTGAACAATTTCGATTACAAAATTTAGAGTTTGGCTATTTTTCAACGAATAGGCTCAATTTTTTAAAAAATTAGATAAGAATTATTATTTAGACAATGTTGATAAACAAATTAAGACTTTGGCCATTTTTCAACAAACGTTTTTCGGATAACTCTTTCCTATTTATATTCAGTACTTTGAAAATTTACAATAATTATTAATTATTTAAACATGTTTATCAAAATATCCAGAGTTTAGCTATTTTTCAAGGAATAGGCACAATTTGTTTACGGAGTCCATTAAGTATGTCTTTCCGAAGACTCTTTTTCTATGTTTCATTACAAATTCAGATTTTTGCTATTTTCAACGAATAGGTTAAATTTTTTTATATAATTAACCAAGAATATCTTTCCGATTACTTTTTTTCTATAATGCTATGCAAAGTCTTTCCGATGACTTTTTTGTATGATGCTTTGCAAATTTCCAAGAATTATTAATTACTTAAACAATTTTCATAAACAAATTGTGAGCTTGGCCTTTTCTCAATGAATAGGATAAATAAGTTCAGGGTATCAAGAAAGAATGTGAATCGAATAACCATTTTCTACGATACTTTGCAAATATACAAGAATTATTTCGACAATTTTCATAAACATATTCAGATTTTGGCTATTTTTCAAAGAATAGGCGCAATTTGTTTACGGGGTCAACTAAGAATATCTTTCCGATGACTCTTTTCTATGTTGCTTTGTAAATTTACAATAATTTTTAACAATTTTAACAATTTTCATACAAAATTCAGAATTTGGCTATTTTTCAACGAATAGGCTCAATTTTTTTGCAGAATTAACCAAGAATATCTTTCCGATGACTTTTTCTATGATGCTTTGCAAATTTACAATAATTATTAAATATTTCAACAAATTAAGAGTTCAGCCATTTTTCAATGAATGGGCTCAGTTTGTTTACGGGATCACCAAGAATTTATTTTCAATAACTCTTTTCTACGGTACTTTGCAAATTTACAATAATTACTATTTATTCAAACAATTTGTATAAACATATTCAGAGTTTGGCTGTTTTTCAAGGAGCAGGCTCAATTTTAACAGAATTAAATAAGAATATATTTCAGATGCCTTTTTTCTGTATTGTTTTGCAAATTTACAAGATTTATTAATTATTTAAACAATTTTCATTAAAAAATTAAGAGTTTGGCTATTTCTGAAAGAATAGGCCCAATTTGTTTCCAGAATGGACAAAGAATGTATTTTCAATAACTATTTTCTACGATACTTTGCACATTTACAATAATTATTAATTATTTAAACAATGTTCATAAGCATATTCAGAGTTTGGGCATTTGTCAAGGAATAGACCAGATTTGTTTCCGGAGTCAAATAAGATTGTCTTTCCGATGCTCTTTTCTATGTTGTTTTGTAAATTTACAAGAATTATTAATTATTTAAACAAATTTGATGAAAAAATAAGAATTTGGCTATTTTTCAACGAATAGGGTAAATTTTTTACAGAATTAACTAAGAATATCGTTCCGATGACTTCTTTCTATTATGCTCTTCAAATTTCCAAGATTTATTAATTATTTAAAATATTTTCATGAAGAAATTAAGAGTTTGGCAATTTATCGAAGAAACCCTGCCGTCAAACCTCCTGCTCGACATTAATTGAAACCGAGGTTAAAACGCAGCGAATACACAACTCGGTCGTATACGTCGCAGATGGTCATCCATCCGAGTGCTATGGACGCTCGAAATGGCTTGACATCTGGACTCTTCTCGAGTCGAGATCATTTACTGTGTATTTCTATGAAAATTTGTACGCGCCGACATTTTATAAGTTTTTTTCCGAAGTTGCATGAAAATGTTTAGAGTTGCACAATTATTTATTCTGCATCGTGAGAAGGTATCCATGCGAAGCCGTGTACAAATCAAAATTATTGAAGTAAAAATTAATGTAATGGTATTTTATTGAACTTCATTTCCAAATAAAATAATTACATGTAAATAAATTGTTCGCGCGCGGAGCGCGCGTATGAGCCTCTAGTATTCGTTGAAAATTCATCTTTTTTTTTTGTCGAAGACTCATCTCTTCGGTTGAAAATTCAGTGTTTGTTCTTGGGTTGAAAATTATTTTGTTTTTCAACTGAAAATGTAACTATTCCGGTTAAAAATTCATCATTTTAGTTAAAAATTCATCTCTGGTTGATAATTTAACTATTTCTTTGAAAATTCGTTTCCCTTGGTTTAAAATTAATTTTTTAGTGGAAAATGTAACTTTTCGATCTTTGGTAAAAAATGTATCTTTTTTTAGTTAAAAATTCTTTTTTATGATTAAAAATGCAAGTGCTTAGCTGAAAATTAACTTTTTTGACGAATTCAACTGTTTTTTATTTAATAGTATATTGTGCTACAAGTTGGAAAAGCGAGAGATTTAAAACGAGTGTGAAGTTAGCTACCCGAGCGGAGCGAGGGTGGCTATCACACGAGTTTTAAATCGTCGCTTTTTCAATGTGTGGGACACGATACTTTTTCTATATTTTGTGCAAAAGTGCTAGTTTTTGTTTACCTGTTTTTTGTGTAAAAAGAAGGCGATTTTTTGTCGATTGACGCAACAATGACAATGGCAATTATCAAAACCATGGCAATAATATGGCAGTAATAATAAGCTGGTTCTCACAATTGAATAGTTGACCCATAAAGTTGAGGGCTTCAACATTTCCGATTTTTCGTGAAAAAAACCAAGCACAGTATTTTCGGAGAAACTGACGGTGTTTTTTTTGCTTTTGCCAAGTGACAAAAGTACATACAAAATACACAACTCGAGACTTTTTAGGAAATTGATTTTAGGTTAGGGACGACAGTCGGAAAATAGAATGAAGTTGGCTGCGCACGATGCACGAGTACACCCGAGGCAGCACGAACCCACCCGAAATAACATTTACTTTTGTCACTGTGCCTCACTTTTATCACTGTCCATATACTTTTTCCACTGCATCTGTCTACTTTTGTCACTGTTGCCCGGAAAGGTCGGCACTGCGCATGCGCCACGTCATCGACCAAAAATCGATCACTTTTTACACCAAAAACAGGTGGAAAAACTGGCACTTTTTCGCGAATTATAGAAAAAATTAAATTTTTTTGTTTGAAATATCTACCAACACATTATTCGTTGAAAATTCATTTTTTTTATTCATATGTTTGGTTGAAAATTCGTTCCTTGTCTTTATGTTGAAAATTATTTTTTTTTAACTGAAAATTTAACTATTCCAGTTGAATCTTCATAATTTTAGTTAAAAATTCACCTGTAGTTGATAATTTTAACTATTTCGTTGAACAATCGTTTCTTCTGGTTTAAAATTAATTTTTTAGTGGAAAATGTAACTTCATCTTTGGTAGAAAATTTATCTTTTTTAGTTAAAAATTCGTCTTTTTTAATAGAAAACTAATCATCTTGGTTGATATTTCCTCTTTTTTAATCAAAAATGACTGCTTAGCTGTACTTAGCTTTTTTGTTGAATGCAACTGTTTTTTATTTTAAATTAAAAATTTTGGTTGAAAATGTATTGTTTGTTTATGGGTTGAAAATTATTATTTTTTTAACTGAAAATTTAACCATTCCAATTGAAAGTTCATCATTTTAGTTGAAAATTCGTTTCTTTTGGTTAACAATTTTTTTGAGCGGAAAATGTAACTTTTCCATCTTTGGTAGAAAATTTATCTTTTTTGGTTGAAAATTCGTCTTTTTGGTAGAAAAATAATCTTCTTAGTTGAAATTGCCCTCTTTTTTGATTAAAAATGCAACTGTTTAGTTGAAAATAAACTTTTTTTGTTGAAAATTCTTATTTTCGGGTTGAAAATTCAACTGTTTGATTAAAAATGCATGTATTTTGTTTTCAATTCGTCTTTTTGGTTTTAAAATTCATCTCTTTTAGTAGAAATTTCATATTTTTGACGAAATATCAACTTATTACATTTTTCGTTGAGAGTTTTATCATTGTAGGTTGAAAATTCCTATATTTTGATAGAAATTTTGTATTTTTTGGTTAAAATATCAACTGTTGCGTTTTTTTAATTCATCTTTTCTGGTTTAAAATTCAAGTGTTTGCTAAAACATTTGACTTCTGACCTTCAAAGTTGAAGTATTTTCTTATAAAGTCATCTGTTTTGGTAGAATATTTACCTTCCTTGTTAAAAATTCATCTTTCTTGATTGGAAATAACCTTTTTTGTTGAAAATTCATGTTTTGTGGTTTAAAAGTTAACTGTTTCCTAAAACGTTCGACTTTGTATCTTGCAAATTCAAATATTTCCTTGAAAATAGAACTGTTTTGTTGAAAACTTAATTATTTTATTGCAAATTTTAGTATTTTGTTATAGTAATCTTTTTTGGTCGAAAATTCGCCTGCTTTGTTGAATTATTTCCGATTTAAGACACATTTTTTCTAAAACATTCGACTTTAGCTTGAAAATTTAGCTAATTGCTTGAAAACTTAATTTGGTTGAAAATTCAAGTATTTGGTTATAAAGTCACCTTTTTTGGTTGAAAATTCGCCGGCTTTGATGAAAATGAACTTTTTTGTTGAAAATTCAACTGTTTTCTAAAACGATCGTCTTTTTGGTTTGAAACTTTAATTATTTGGTTGAGAATGTAACTGTCTTATTGAAGACTTAATTATTTTGTTATCAAGCCATCCTTTTTTGTTGTTGAAAAATCATCTTTTATGTTGAACATTCGTCTTTTTTAAAAGAAAATTCTGATTTAATCCATTTTTTCCAGAATGACAAGAGGACCGGCAAGCCCAAAATCTGGATGTACAAAGACAAAAACACCGGCAAACCAAAAGGAGAAGCCACAGTCACTTACGATGATCAGAATGCTGCACGATCAGCGATAGATTGGTTTGATGGCAAAGACTTTAAGGGATACGCAATTAAAGTACAAATTGCCCAGCACAAAAGCAATTGGATGGGAAGTCGTGGAGGTGGTAGTGGCGGCGGTGGTGGCGGTGGCCGTGGAGGCGGCGGAGGTGGTGGAGGAAGAGGCGGATTTGGTGGAGGCGGACGTGGTGGTGGTGGAGGACGTGATCGCGATGACAGCCGTAGTGGAAGTGACGATCGTGGTGGACGAGATAGTGGTCGCGGCGGCGACTGGAGGTAATTAGAAATTCCATTCTTCTAAGATTTCTAAATCTTTCAAAATTTAGAAAATTATTTTTCTTAATTAAATTTCATTACTCCAGGTGTCCTAATCCTGACTGCGGCAACACGAACTTCGCGTGGCGTGACCAGTGCAATCTTTGCAAAAGTTCCAAACCCGAAGGAATGGGTGGTGGAGGTGGTGACCGAGGCGGTGGTGGTCGTGGAGGAGGACGAGGTGGTGACCGTGGAGGTCGCGGAGGTGGATTCCGTGGTGGCGACAGAGGAGGCGGTCGAGGAGGTGATAGAGGTGGAAGGGGCGGTGGCTTCCGTGGAGGTGATAGAGGAGGCGGCCGAGGAGGAAGAGGTGGACCAATGAGAGGAGGTGGAGGGTTAGTATTTAAATATTAAAATAATATTTCTATGTGTCCCACAACTTCTCCCTAATCGTACTCTAGAAAAATTAATATTGCAATTTGAATTTCGCGCCATAATCACGCCAGAATCGAGTCTCGTGACGTCACTAGTCACTATTTCGTATGATAATGGAATAATCATGTAATATAATGGAATATGGAAACAATTGATTTAAATCTAAATTTATCAATGTCTTTTGTATTTTCAGACGAGGAGACAGAGATCGTGATCGCCAGCGTCCATACTAGGACTGAAAAGCTTTTGGACGATCTGCAAGAATCTGCAGCGCGTGTACATTTTCGCAATGACGCAATTGTAATGTGTCAATCTCACAACTTCATTTTGAGTTTCGTACAAATTTTTTTTTACGTGCAGAACCTGTGACTTGTCTAGCGCAATCATAACTTGTATTTCAGGAGAAATATGTATGTAACTATCTTTATTTTAGAATTTTAGTTATCAGTCATCATCAATCACCGAATACTTGATTTAACACCGTATGACTTTGATAATGTATTCATGTCATGAATTACTGTGTAAATTTTTAGGTTTTAATAAACTGTCTTTAGTCATAACGTACAGAGATTATGATGGTACGTTCTTTATAATTTAGATGTTAACATTTCCATTTGTGTAAAAAATAAAATCTGTAATGTATCATTGCAAATATTATTTTGCTTCCTTTTCTCAACTTCCAATATCATCGTGTGAAATTGAAACTACGTATTTTAATGTTTCAATATTTACTATTGCTATTTAACTCGTATAGATGCTCCAAAAGTGCAATTATCTACATTTTTAGGTTCCTTATAAAGAAGCATTAGATTTTTTATACTTCAAATTAGAAATTCAACATTAACTGCTGAAGCATTAGCATTTTTCTAGTCTAAATTTAAATTTTTGCGCCATTTAAAAAACTAAATCAATTAGCAACTTTTTCAGTTTTATGCATTGTTTATTTGATTTCTATGAAATGGGAAAGTTACTTTAATTTTTTTTTATCAAATTTTTTAATTAAAAGGCTTGGTATCTGAATTCTTTGGTATCCGAATTTGCAATAAAAAGTTACAGATGAAAAAATATATATCTTATATTCGCGCATTGACGGTAAAGTTCAAAATAGCTATTTTTTTGTTTAGTTACGAAATCAATATTTTAATGTGTGAAAGGGGAGCTGAAAATAAGTATTTGCAACTAATTATTCTCCGTAAACTATACTGCAATTAAAAAATTCGTATACATCGTAAATTATCATTAAAGTTAAAAAAAGAGAGATCATGTTTTTATTTAACTGATATTTTTCTTATTGGGTACGATTTTTTTTATTTTTGGAAAGGTTTCTGAAACTATACTTATGCTCTGAAATCTATGCAGCAATAAAAAAATTCTTATTCGACAAATATAAAAGCAGTCTAAATAATCAAAAATCATGATTAAAAAATTTTTATTTAAATTTAACGGCAATTGATTTATACAGTTTTTTGGAGGATACTTATAACCGTACATATAAAATTTTTCGAACCCCTTTTATCTTAAAAAAAATTGATTTCTTGTAAGAGTTAAACCTTTTTTTAAACTTCAAACCCTCCAAACTAAAAGTATATTCGATTTTCTCGGCATATAAGTAGTAGCAGTTTCGAAATCCACAAAAAAAGGTATTAAAAAGTTGAAAGTGGCGACCGTTTTCTGGAAATCAAATTTTTTATTTCCAGTTAAAACGCTCGCATTTTTATTACTTTAAATTTTTTGGCGATTTTTGAAACAATAATCCTCGCGCTTCTAACAGGATCAAAAAGAAAGAACTAATTAATTATCCTGTTATTTAAAAAAAAATTAATATTGTAATTTTAAAGTTCTATATTGTTCAGCTTTGAAAAGCAATTCAGGGAATTTTTTCGAAAGCTTGCTTAATCTTTTTTAATTTGCTATATAAAATTGAATAACAACGATTCTTCATTTGTAAAATTAGCGTTATATTACTGTGTTGAACTATTTAAATTTAACTACCTCTTTGGTGGAACATTAATTTTTATTACCTAAAAATTTAACTATTAATTTTGTTGTTGAAAAATAATCTTTTCTTGATTGAAAATTCGGTAGAAATTAATCTTCTTCATTGAAAAATCAATTATTCCAGTTAAAGATTCATCATTTTGTTGAAAATTCATAACTTTGCAGAAGTAACTTTTTTTTTAAATAGATTTTTTGGTTGGAAATTTTTTTTTCACTGAAAATTTAACTATTCCAATTGAATATTAATAATTTTAGTTGAAAACTCATCTCTTTGGTTGAAAATTAATTTTTTAACTAAAAATTTAACTTCGATTTTTGGATGACAATTTACCTTTTTTTAGTTAAAAAGTCAACTATTCCAGTTAAAGATTCATCTTTTTTGTTTAAAAATCAACTTCTTTACTGAAAATTTAACTTCCATTTTTGGTTGAAAATTTATCTTTTTTTTTGTTCATAATTCAACTATTTGGTTGAAAAATTGTGTTTTTTAGTTGAAAATTCATGTATTTTGTTGAAAAATAATCTTTTTGGGTAATTAATCTTGTTTAAAGATTCAAATATTCATAATTTTAGTTGAAAATTCGTCTTTTTGGTAGAAATTAATCTTTGTTGAACATTCATCTTTTTGGCTTAAAATTCAACTATTCCAGTTGAAAAAATCATTTTGTTTGAAAAAGTAACTATTTTTTAACGGAAAATGTAACTATTCCAAATGAAAATTCGTCTTTTTCGGCAGAAAATTAATCTTCTAGCTTGTAAATTCAAGTATTCCAGTAAAATATTTATCATTTTAGTTGAAAATTCGTCTTTTTTTACCGAAATTAATATTCTTGGTTGAAAATTCGTCTTTTTTGGTAGAAATTAATCTTCTTGACTGAAAATTCAATTCTTATATAGTTAATGATTCGTTTTTTGTTTAAAGTTCGACAATCCCAGTTGAAGATTCATCATTTTAGTCGAAAATCATCACTGTTTGAAAATTTAACTATTTTTTTTAATTAGTTTTTTTTTTTTTAATTATTTTGTTTAAACTGAAATGTAACTATTTTAAACGAAAATTCGTCTTTTTCGGCAGAAAATTAATCTTCTAGCTTGTAAATTCAAGTATTCCAGAAAAATATTTATCATTTTAGTTGAAAATTCGTCTTTTTTGGTAGAAATTAATCTTCTTGACTGAAAATTCAACTATTGTATAGTTAATGATTCGTCTTTTTGGTTTAAAATGCGACAATCCCAGTTGAAGATTCATCATTTTAGTCGAAAATTCATCACTTTGTTTGAAAACGTAACTATTTAAAAAAAAAAAAAAAAGTTTGAAAATTATTTTGTTTAAACTGAAAATGTAACTATTGCAATTGAATATTCCATCATCGTAGTTGCGAATTCATCTCTTTGGTTGAACTTTGATTTTTTAACTAAAATATAACTATTTAATTTTTGGTTGAGAATTGCTTGTAGTTCAAAATTAATGTATTTTGTTAAAAATTAGTCTTTTTTGGTAGAAATTGATCTTCTTGGTTGAAAATTCATCAGTTTGGTTGAAATTTTTTTTTAGCTGAAAATTTAACTAATCCATTTTTTGTTGGAAATTGATCTTTTATAGTTCAAAATTCAACTACTTGTTTGAAAATTCAAGTATTCCAGTTAAATATTTATCATTTTAGTTGCAAATTCAACTTTTTGATTGAAAGTTAAACTCTTTTGTTAAAAATTCATCATTAGAGTTGAAAATTCACCATTTTGGTTGAAAATTTGTTGTTTTGTTTTGGTGTTAACTGCAAATATAATTATTCCATGTTTAGTTACAAACTTATCTTCTTACGTTAAAAATTCAACTGCTTGGTTGAGAATTCATTTATTTTGTTGAAAAATTGTCTTTTTTGGTAGAAAATTCATCTATCTTGTTGAAAATGCAATATTTTTACTTGACAAGTTAGGAATTTAAAGCTGTATAAATTGAATGTAATATAGTATTCTATTAAGTACAAGATAAAATAAAAATGTGTTTGGTTAATTATGTTTTCAGTATTACTTAATTAATCGATGGTGTTAATATGTTTAAAAACATCTTTTAACAGAATTTGTCACAGCTTTCTAAATTGAAGCCTTAGAAACTGAAAAAAAAAACATTTATAATAAACTCGCGAAACTGTATACATATTCCGAATCGATTATTTTAAAAAATGCGAATTATTTGAATGGCTCCCTACTATCAAAAATTATACCTGGAAAAAACCTGGAATTGTCAGGGATTTTTTTCCAGGATTTGAGTAGACACCCTCTTATTGTAATCGGTGTGCATTGAAATATTCACTAAAAAGCCTCGGCTTGTACTCAAAATATTTATTGTTGTATATACAGTTTCAACTTACAGAAGGTACTAATAACAGCTCCGTATTATTATTTTGTCAGTTAAAATGTACGAGAGTTATTTTCGTTCCAAGACTAGTACAAATTAAATGACATTCAAGAAATTTAAGAGGAAACGAAGAATGCAAGAGTTTCATCAGCGCGTTTGCCAAATTTGAATCTTTAATATCTAAATCTATATATTTTTTTCCCTAGTAGCAAGACTAAAAAGTTTACTCCAAAACGGAGTACGAAAAATCGTGCCTTACAAAATTATCACTTTAGAGTGTCAATTGTCTTTATTTACAGAGCTCTACACCTATCACTTAAAACATAGGTTGCTTATTAAATATTAAATCGCTCGCGACGTGTCGTAAATCCAAATTCCGCTGGAGCGTTTCTTATATTTCAATTTTTGTCCACGTTTTTTAATACTTTAATCGATTTAAAGTAGTCGAAACTGATTTTGGGAGTCCAATTTCGAAGCAGCCACACAAATTTGTTCAGGGTTCGCAAACCCATTCTGTTCGTAAACTAACTTGATTTGTACAATGTCTCGTAAACTCTATGGAACAATTTCGCGTACATATAAATCATTCAAAACTAATTTAAATAGCCAACATTCGTCTACGCGTATCGAAGAATATACAGAAGAAAAATAATATTATGTCAAGCGAATCTTGAGAAATCTTACATTGTATTGCATATATATCCTTGCAAAATAATAATTTTCTTAATTGAGAGGCAGAGAGAAACTTCAAAATACTATTTAAAGCTCCGGGTCAATGAATTAAATTAGCATCATTTTTCAGTAATTAAACACATATATGGGAGTAATTGGAGAAAACAAATTATAAACTCGAGCACAGAATACAATGTTGACACATTTAAGAATATTTTAAATTATTTTAAATCGAGTTTAGAAAGTGTCATCAGCTACCTGTTTCGCTATTCTATCGTCAGTCATCAGGAAATTCACCACGAAATTAACTATCATTCGATGTTATCTTGTTCCTCATACACTCGTAGAATACGTCTAAAAGTGTTTTGGGCTGTAGTTTCGCACTGATGACTTTGAACAGTCCCAGGAGTACATTTTCGCTCGAGTCGTTTTCCGTATTCATTGAATCTTTGAAAGCCTCCAGGAGTTTTTCGGGCCTTAGACGAAGACCGATTGCTTTGATTATTTCCAGCATCTCTGCTTCGCTGGCTTCCTTTTCAACGTGGGTGAGAGCAGACGATGTCGTCCAAAGTTTGTGGAAGACCCCCTCTTTTTTGTCTTCCCGTTGGGTGTTTAATGACTGAGCGATTGCGACATCGGTATTATTTTGCAGAGCAATGTCAAGAACGATGTGGGAAGGAATGAGTTCATCGTTAGCGACGGTGTGACTGATGAGAAGATCGGCAGGCACTCTTTTCAGGATCCTGTCCAAGGTCGGTGGATCCGAAATCGATTCAACGATGCCCTGACTCTCTTCCATTTTGAGACACTTAGAGAGCATTTCGGCGAGGTCGGAAGATTTGCATTTCTGACAGAGAGCCTCCTTCAGTTCTTCTTCATCCAGGGCTTTGATACAGTCACTGACCTTAATTTTTTTCTGGTAGGTACTGAGAACCTTGGCGAAGAACTGCTTCTCGCCTCTGAATATGTCTGGAAGTTTAAGGAGGACTTTGTCTATCCCGCAGGCTTTGCAGGCTGATTTCAAGGTCACTTCGTTGTGGTTTGGTTTCAACTCGAGTCCTAGCATCCTCAGTGTCTCAGCTTCCAGCTCGTTTTCGGGCATGTGACGCATTTTTGCCTGAAGAATTAAGTCGAGAAGTATAAGACAACGTCCATGAAATATTTCCAGTGATTTGAAATTATTTTAACAGATTTCAGGAAATTTTTAAGGTATTTCAAAGGAGTACAAAGTATTTCAAAGAATTACACAATTTCAAGGAATTTAATCAGATTTCTAGAAATTTTACTGGATTGCAAAGGATTTCAAGGTTTTTTAAGGAATTAAGAACGATTTCCGCGGATTTCAAGGGTTTTAAGAGATTTTAAGGGATTGCGAAATATTAAAAAATAAGTCAAGTGATTTCAAAGGACTTCATGTGGTACGGAAGTATTTTCACGAATATTGAAGGATATCAGAAAATTTCAATGGGATTTTGAATATTTGATGGAATTTAGAGTTATCATAATATTTCAAAAGATTTCATAACATTTCAGGTGATTTCAAGAGATTCGGAAAGATTCATATGGATTTTAAAGATTGCAATGAATTTTAAAGAGATTTCAAAGATTTCAAGGGATCTCGTAAACTTCGAAATATTTCACAGAATTTTAAGGGTTTTCACGGATTTTAAGGGTTTCCATGGATCTTAAATGATTAAATGATTCACGAATTTCCAGTGATTTGAAAGTATTTTAACAGATTTCAGGAAATTTTAAGGTATTTCAAAGGAGTACAAAGTGTTTCAAAGAATTACACAATTTCAAGGAATTTAATCAGATTTCTAGAAATTTCACTGGATTTCAAGAGATACCGAAGGATTTCGATTTTTTTTAAGGAATTAAGAACGATTTCAAGGGTTTTCAAGAGATTTTAAGGGATTGCGAAATATTAAAAAATAAGTCAAGTCATTTCAAAGGACTTCATGTGGTACGGAAGTATTTTCACGAATATTGAAGGATACACGGAGAAAAATGGATGTTTAAACGTAACATCTAGATCTTCAGGGTTAACATATTTGATGTTTAACTATAGGACAGCAATCTAGATGTTCAAAGTTAGGATCTGTAGATATTAAAAACTGAGATGTTACTCTGAAACATCCAAAATGTTCAACCTGAAATATCCGAAATATTACATGTATGGTTATGTCAACTCACGGCTGTAAATATTTGAGGAATTTACTTATTTCTGAGCATTTAAGGAATTAATTGATAACTTATTTGTGAATTTAAAACTAAACTTGAATTTTCGTACATGAACGAAAAACAGATACAGGGTATGAAATGCTGATCAGAAAATACATTCAGTCTAGCTGAGGTTATGTTTAATATTTTTAATTCAAAATAAAAAATAAAAACGGGGTAAGTAAGCTGAGAACCAATAATATGTAATCTGCATTTAAAATTCTATCTATTTGAGGTTACTTAAACTCATATTTTATTATAAATTCACAAACATTTTGTCAAATCACGTGTCAAATGTTCAAAGGTGTTCGAGTCAATATAACGTCAAACTTAAGAATATTGTTCCGTCCTGTAGACAGAAAAAAGTCGTTATACAATTTTAATTAAGGATAGCTAATTTGGATTCTTTGAAAATGTTCAAAAATTGTAATATTCCATAATTGTAATATCGAAATTATATAGCCGTCAAATATAGTCGTGAAATTCGAATGCGCAATGCGCATGCGTTCAGATGATTTTAACATCTGAATATGTTACAGTTTAACATAAAAATATTTTTACGCCTAACATCTCAAAAAGATAGTAGATGTTTGGCATGAATATCTGCATGTTAGGCGGAACAATCTTACCCTTTGAACATCTACATTTAAACATCCATTTTTCTCCGTGTATCAGAAAATTTCAATGGGATTTTGAATATTTGAAGGAATTTAGAGTTATTATAATATTTCAAAAGATTTCATAACATTTCAGATGATTTCAAAAGATTTGGAAAGATTTCAAAATATTTAACGGAATTTCAAAGGATTTTAAGAGATATAAAGGGGTTTCGATGATTTCACGGGATTTCAAAGGGGTTTAAGAGATTTCAAAAGATTTAACGGATTTTCAAAGGATTTTCAAATATTACAAAGGATTTTAGGAGATTAAAAAAAAGTCACGAGTTTCAAAGGATTTCATGTGGTGCGGAAGTATTTGCACGAATTTTGAAGGATATCAGGGGATTTTCATGGAATTTCGAAGATTTGAAAGGATTTAAAGATATTTCGTAAGATTTCAAAAGATTTTAAGTGATATAAAGGGGTTTCGAGAATTTTATGGGATTTCAAAGGATTTTAAGAGATCTCAACAGATTTCTAAGTATATCCACGGATTTTAGAGGATTTCGTAAGATTCCAAAAGATTTAACGGAATTTTACAGGATTTCCTAATATTATGAAGGATTTTAAGATTTTTAAAAAAGTCACGGGTTTTTAAAGGACTTCATGTGTTACGAAAGTATTTTCACGAATTTTGATGGATATCAGGGGATTTTAATGAGATTTCGACGATATAAAGGGATTTAAAGAAATTTCAGGGGAATTTCAAAAGATTTACAAAGATTTCAAAGAGTCTTAAAGGATTTTAAGAGATAAAAAGTGGTTTATATTATTTTACGGTATTTCAAAGGATTTTAAGACATTTCGAAGAATTCCAAAGTATATCCACGCATTTTAGAGAATTTTTTAATATTATAAGGAATTTTAAGAGATTCTGAGAAATTGTAATGGCTTTTAACAAATTTTACTAGATTCTACTATATTGTAATTAATTTCAAGAGATTCGGAAAGATTCACATGGATTTTGAAGATTGCAATGAATTTTAAAGAGATTTCACAGATTTCAAGGGATCTCGTAAACATCGAAATATTTCACAGAATTTTAAGGATTTTCACTGATTTTAAGGGATTTCCATGGATCTTAAAGGATTATAAGAGATTATGAATAACTTAAGCGATTTCAGCGATTTCCAGTTTTGAAAGAGTTTTAAGGGATTTTCAAAAGATCATGTGCGATATGCATCAATCCCACAAAAAATAAATCGAACAAATAATATGTGTATAATAGTATTAAAAGTAATTTCAACAGCAAAAACACGTGTTAATTACCATTTAAAAAAAATATTTAGAAAATTAAAAAGAAAATTTTTAAAAGAAATAAACTTACCTTATACTGTGCAATAAGACTTTCAGGTGTGCATCTTCTTACTGCACTTTCCAGCACTTGGTTAACGTCTATTTCGTCCAGAAGATCTGCCAACTCCATTTGGACAGATACTGACCTCGAAGATGTTTGAGGTCTCACTTTCTTTGATTCGATTGCTGACACGGAAGTTCCGTCCTGCGGTTCATTGGTCAGCACTAAATTGCTGAGACCCAAAGTTGAGGATAAAGTAGGTTCTTCGGCTGAAGTTTCATTTCCGGGATAGACGGAACTGTTCTGAGCAGGTGCAGTTGTTCCCTCCAACGGTGTCTGAGGAAAAAGTAGAATAATTAGGAAACTGTTGAATATGCCTGATTCATCAAAGAAAAATTAAGGGCGTTCACGATTTTCGTTATGAAAATTTCACAATATTCAAATTTTTAATGAAAATAGCGCAACATTTATCAAGAAAAATATTAAATCTACCATGGTCTGTCGAACAGTACAAAGATAGTTTAAGAATCCTTTGAATCCCAAATGGCAAAAAAGTTTTGATTTTAATAGACTTCTTGAGATTATAATACAGGACCAAAATTAGAAATAACTTCTCTTTTTACTCAAGATTTCAAAAGATTTCACAAGGATTTCAGAAAGACTACATAAAGATTGCAGAGATTCCAAAACATTGCAAAGATTCCAAAATATTTCAAAGAGTTTAAAAGACATCAAAAGATCCAAAAAGATTTCATAAAGATTGCAAAATATTTCAAAGATTTTCCACAGATTTCACAAATATTCCACAGAGATTTCGTATATTTCACAGATTTCAAAAGACATCCGAAAATATAAAAAATTTTAGAAATATTTCAAAGGTTTCAAAGATTCAAAAAGATTTCACAAATATTCCACAAAATTTTTTAAATATTTCAAATATTTTGCAAAGATTTCAAAAAACATCAGCAGATTTCAAAGCTTTAAAGATTCCACAAAGAATGCACAATATTTAAAAGATTTCACAAGTAGTCCACAAAGATTTCGTATATTTCACAAAGATTTCAAAATATTTCAAAGATTTTAGAAATTTGACAAAGATTTCAAAAGAGATCAAAGATTTCAGAAGACATCAGAAGATTTCACAAAGATTGCAAAATATTTCCAAGATTTTCCAAAGATTGCACAAAGATTTCGTATATTTCACAGCTTTCAAAATATTTCAAAGATTTTCCAAAGATTTCAGGAATATGACGAAGATTTCAAAAAAGTTCAAAGATTTCAAAAGACGTCAGAAGATTTCAACGATTCAGAAAGATTTCAAGATTTGACAAAGAATTAGTATAATTCACAAATATTTCAAAATATTTCAAAGATTCCTGATTTGGAACAGGGAATTTTGGAAATAAAATTATAATTCTGAATTGAAACACCAGATAATTTTTGGTCATAAGAATTAAAATTCTGTTTTGGAACAGAGAAGTTTGTAAAAGAATTATAATCAAATTATGAATTTGAACAGGTTTTTTTTTAATTCCCTTCAAATAAAATAATAATTATTTACAAAAATTTTCTGTTCTACAGTCTAAATTATAATTCTGCATGAAAATCCCCAGTTCTAAAGTGAAAATTATAATTCTTTATAGAAATTCTCTGTTCGAAATTGAAAATTATAATTCTTTACGGGAATTCCTTGTTCCAAGTCACAATTACATTTATTTCAATAAATTCCCTGTTCCAAGTCCGAATTAAATGTATTTACAACAATTTCTACTATAATTCAGAAGTATGATTCTTTTAAAAAATTCCCTATACCAAGTCACAGTTAATTTGTAATTCTTTACAGAAATTCCCAGTTCTATCTCAGAATTATAATTCTTTTTAGAAAATTCCCTGTTCAGACGTCAAAATTATCATTCTTTACTGAAATTCCCTGTCCCAATTTTGTCAACATTATATTTTTTATGAAAATTCCCTGTCTCAAAATCGAAATGATAATTCTTTACTGAAATTCCCTGTGCCAACTCAGAATTAGTATAATAAAATATCCGAAACAACTTTTAATTTGCATATTAGTACATTCGAGAGAAAAATCCCGGTCACTGAATAAAATTTCCGGTCATTTCCCGATTTCCCGGTTGAAACCTCATAAAGAAAAAGAATCCTAACAGAATCAAGGGAAAAACCCAAACTATTTCATAAATAAAATATCTCACCTTCTCTAGATGAGCAATTTCCGAATTATTCGCTGCAACTCCAGTTTTTCCACTTTCGAATCTGGCCAAAACACTCTTTACGAAATCCACTTTCGGATTGCCCTTAACCGGAATCCTGTTAATTTCCCTCTCCGACAAACTCGCCAGATGACCAATCGTGCGAATTTCCCTACTCGCAAGACACGACGTCAGATGATTCACCCAGAGCGGATTAGCCAGATTCTCGATAATCGCCGTCACCGGTTCTGTACATTTCACAAGCGGAGGGAAAATTGGTTGCGTTGAATCCAGGGTTTCCGGTTTCGGTAAATTGGCAACATTCGGCGTAGAATTCTGCGTCTCCTGACTGATACTTCCAAAAACAGAATCTGTAACTGGCAAAGTATCCTGCTCCGCCTCCCTCGTACTACATCTAACCGGCTTCCCACAAAAGGCCTCATCCGTAGAATCAAAACTCGAAACATTCTGCACATCCACCGTATCTTCCAAGGACTCACTCTTACTTGCATCTTTCGGTAAACTCGCCGTATCCGAAAGAGAATCATTCGTCGAATTAAACTTGATCGACTCCAACGAAACGAGATGATCTGAAATATTCCCCTTGTCTTTCTTTTCAGCGCTCTGATTCAAAATCTTCAAACTGTCATCGCTCGTATCCCCAGCTGCAAACATATCTTCCTGAGTTCCGAAAATCTCCTCGACGAGTTTCGCTGATTGACGTTTCGATTCCTCAGTTTCCAGCTTCTGAGCAGAGACATCTCCAATCGTTATTTCCTTAGAATTGTCCACCGAGACTCTGACTGGAGTGCTACTTTCTGGACAGGCAACCTCGCCATGCATTTTCATCAGGGTGTCTTCGGTGAAGGCTAAGTCATCAGGAATTTCCACGAGCTCGTCTGCTTTCTCTGTCTCAACTTCGATTCCATTCGATCCCTCGAACGGCATTTCACTCTTATCGACCTTCTCGACATCCATCTGGAACATCCTCATCCTGTTTTGCCTTGGTCTCAAGGGCGTGTCCTTCCTCATCGAGTGGATTCGAGTCGGTTTGTTCATTGAGTGTGGCGACTCTCCAGTCGCGACTTCGTATCCCATTTTCTGGGAAACTGGCGGATCCGCGAAACTCACTCGTTTCCTCTTATTCGGAGTCACGGACTCTGGATCTCCGGAGAGATCCGGTAACGACTGATTGTGCCGCTTGAGAATTCCAGCACTCGGAGATGCTGTTAACGAAGGAGGATTTGCACTCGACCACTCGAGAATCGGAAGTTGATAATCTCTGGTTGGTGAAAGTTCGCCGATTTCTTTTTCATTTGACGTCGATTTTTCGGATGAGAGAGTATCAGAACTTTTGGCTACTTTGGGCGAGATTTTCTCTCCGTCATTCTTCAAGCTGCCGAATAGTTTCGAGGGCGGAGAAGCGCAATAATCAGCCGACTTCATGTTATTGAATATCTTCTCCTGACGACTTCCACTCGGATTTCCCATTTTCTCCGTCTCCTTTGATTTCTCTTTCTTCGCGTTGGTCGCATTATCAGATTCTGTCTTTCTGACCACTTGAACCACTACCAACTTCTTGGTATCGTCCTCGACCTTCCCATCTTTTTCCATCAAACCCTGCTTGGTAACCAAACCCAACATCTGAGCTGCGCGACCTTGAAGAGGATAGGCTTTTATTTTTGAGGTCCTCTTCACGATTCCTTTCGGGGAAGACAGATGAACTGAGTTGGACTTCACAGAGGGAGAAGCCTCATGTTTCTTGATTTCTGCAACTTCAGAAAGGGCCTGGTTCTCAAGAGTTTCCATGTAAGTTGTCTCGTCTTCGATTAGAGGTTCTTTCGTTTCTTCTACATTTTCTATATTGTCTACCTTCTCTATCTTCTCCACCTTCTCTATCTTCTCCAGCTTTTCTGGTTCAGCATTCTGCACCTCGGTCTTCAGTTTTGAGTTCATCTTGTCGATTTTGACAAGCAGTTTCTTGTCACTCAAACGACTAGCTGTCTTCGATTTTGAAGTGATATCTTGAGAACTTTCGACGATCTCCTCCGAGTCCTGGAAGTTTTCAGTTACGGACGATTCCACCTCGCCGTTCAGTTGGCTATCGTCTTTCTTCGCTTCCGAAGGCTTTTCTTCCAAAGCTTCAGACCCTTTAAATATTTCCAATTTAGGCAGAGACTTTCTGTTGGGTTTCTTCTCCTCATCGGCATCCTGTTTCGAGTTTTTCCTGGCACGCTTCTTCACAGAATCTCCAGGAGGTCTGCCTGGTTTTCGGCCAGGCTCCGGTGGCTTCCCTTCAGACCTCAGCCTAACTTTTGGCTCAGGAGAATGAGTTTTCTTGCAAAGTGGATCCTTGCAGGTGCAATCGGTCAACTTGGAGCGACGCCGATTGGGCAGTGGTTCAAAAACTGAACGCACCATGTCGATTTGTAAGCGAGAAATCTCGGACTTGACGCGTTTATTGAGAACCTCTTCGTTTTCGGATGAATGGATACTTTCATTATCAGATGATTCTGAAGGATTCATCTTCTTCCGCTTCTGATGGTCAGTCTCATCGTCATCGATTTTACGTTTGCTTCTCTTCTTGCCAGATTCAGGAGTATTTTTATTACCAAGAGATCTGATCCTTTTCTTTGCTCGATTCACAGGTTCTGAAGCAGTTTTCGATTCTTCGTTCTCTTCGCCATTTTGGTTATCAGCTTCCTTATCATCGGGAAATTCCTCCCGAGATTCGAAGTCCAGTTTCTTGGCTATGGATGTTTCTGCAACGGAATCCTTATCAGTTTCGGATTCTGGGACTTCAGTTTCAGGGACTCCTTCTTTAATCTGAGGTATTTCTTTGCTTGAGTCTCCTGGTTTTGATGTAGGTTTTGTCTCAGGCACTGACACTTTGTTTTCTTTATTTGAATCGCACTTTGTGCTCAGTCTCTTGGAGCTATCGGTCTTGTTCACTTGCTTCACTTCGAACCACTTCTGCAATTCTTGCGAGTCTTGGGAGCCAGATTGGGAGAGATCGTTGTACAAAGCAGGGATGTCATCGCGCCTCTTCTTCAACGATTCCTTTTGGTGTTCCGTTAGACGATTGACGTCAAATTTAATGTCCGACTTGATGACGACGTAATCCTAAAAACAGCAATTTTGTATGTTAATTCTGGATAGAGAAATAAGCGATAGGAGAATTCAGATTGATCTAGACCCGAGGGGTTGATCACTCTTGAAATGTGTGCGCCTCCGTGAAATCTTTAAGATCTTCTGAAGTCATTTGGAATCTTTAAAATCTTTCCAATATTTCTGAAATATTTTGGAATCTCTGTCTAATCCTTAAAATCTTTGAAATTGTTCTGAAATCTTTCGAAAATATCCTGCATTTTTTTTAATCTTCTGAAATCTTTGTGAAATTCTTGAAATCTTCTGATATTATTTTGAATGATTTAAATCTTTGAAACATTTTGGAATCTTTGAAATCTTTTGAAATTATTCAGGATCTTTGAAACTCTGAAAATTTTTGAAATTGTTCTGAGAACTTTTAAATCGTTTTAAATCTGTGAATTTTTTAAAAATCTTTGTGCAATCTTTGAAATCGTTCCGAAATCTTCTGAAATAATTTGGAATCTTGTAAATCTTTGAAATATTTTGGAATCTTTGAAATCAGTGTAAAATCTTTTCAAATTGTAATCTTTGAAATCTTTTAAAATTGTTCTGAAGTCTTTGTGAAATATTTTGAAATCATTCTGAAAATTTTTTAATCTTTTGAAATCTTTGTGAATTTTTTGAAATCATTGAAAAATCGGAATCTTTGAGCATTGTGTGCATTTTTTAAATCTTTGAAATAATTCTGAAATCCTAGAAATCTTCTGAAATAGTACTAAAATCGTTGCAATCTTTTGAAATTGTTCTAAAGGCTTTGTGAAATCTTTATGAATTTTTTGAAAACATCAAAAAATCTTTTGGAATCTTTGAGAATTGTTCAAAATCTTTGAAATTGTATTGAAATTTTTGTGAAATTCTTGAAACCTTCTGAAATCTTTTAAAACTATTGGAAATCATTTAAAACCATTTAAATTTTTTTGGAATATTATGAAATCTTTGTGAAATTTTTAAATCTTTGAAATCATTCTGAAAGCCTTGAAATCTTTAAAATCGTTCTAAAATCTTGGAAACCTTTCGAAATTATTTGGGATCTCTGAAATCGTTCTGAAATCTTTGTGAAATCATTGAATTCTTCTGAAAT
>CAKNYM010039653.1:25805-80854 GCA_932195095.1 Andricus curvator
TCGAAATAATTTGGAATTTTTTGAATCCTTGAAATAGCTTTGAAATGCTTTAGAATCTTTGCGAAATCTTTGAAAGCGTTCTAAAATTTTTGAAATCTTTTGAAATTGTTCTGAAGTCTTTGTGAATTTTTTTAAATCATTGAAAAATCTTTGGGAATCTTTGTGAATTTTTTAAATCTTTGAAAACATTCTGAAATCTTTGCGAAATCCGTGAAATCGTTCTAAAATCTTGGAAACCTTTTGAAATTATTTGGGATCTTTGAAAATCTTCTGAAATCTTTGAAATTGTTCTGAAATCGTTCTAAAATCTTGGAAATGTTTCGAAATTATTTGGGATCTTTATGAAATCTTTTGAAATCATTCTAAAATGTTTCAAATCTTTAAATTATTTTGAATCTTTGAAATCTTATGAAATCTTTTGAATTTATTTGGGATCTTTTAAATCTTTGAAATTCTTCTGAAATCTTTGTGAAATCCTTGAAATCTTCTGAAATTATTTTAAATCTTCGCAAAATATTTGAAATCTTGGTGAAATCTTTTAAATGGTTCTGAAATCTTTGTAAAAACTTCTGAAATCGGTCTGAAAATGGTTAAATCATCTGAAATCTTAGTGAATTTTTTTAAATCTTTGCAAAATCGTTGGAGTCTTTGTGAAACCTTTGAAATTGTTCTGACATCTTTGGAAATCATTCAGGAAATTTTTTTAAATAAATATAAATCTTTGAAATCTCTTTAAATTATTTGGAAACTTTGAAATCTTATGAAACATTTATGAAATCTTTGCAAAATCTTTGAAATTGTTCTGAAATATTTTGAAGTCGTTCTGAAATTTCGTTAATCTTCTGAAATCTTTTGGAGCCTTTGTAAATTTTTTGAAATCCTTGTGGAATCTTTGAAATCTTCTGAAATATTTTAAAATCTTTGCGAAGTCTTGTGTACACTCAAAAGTCGAGTGGCCAACCCCTCCTTTAGACCAAAATTTAAACATTCTGAATTAATTTTAAGAGGATTCACCTGAGAATCCGGATCTGGTGGTACAGGAGTTTGCTTCTTCGGTTTATTAGTCGTCGGACTAACAAAACTGTGAGGAATCGGACTAGCGGTGGATTTTCTGTTCAAGAAACTACCAGAGACTTTCACCTGTTTCGGTTTAGCATCTGCCTTCGGCTTAGAATCTCCCTTCGATTCGACAACAACTGACTTCTTGGAGAAACTTCCTAATTCCGCTAGCAATTTACTCGCCTTTTCATCAAGATTGCTACCGAGGCCTAAAATCACTTGAGCCTGGGAAATGATCTTCGAATTTGTATGACACAAGGCCAGAACAATGCATTTTTGGAAAGATGAAAGCAAATCGTATGTGAGATGCTTGTTGACACCTTTGAAAATGGTTACAACTGTATCCCAGGTATCCGCTATCTCTTTCTCTATAAACTCTGACGTTTTTTGAGATAGCAGAAACTCGATTGATGGCCTAACAACTTCTAAATATTGAATCGACTTCTTCATATTCAACCCGAAAACTGTGATCAAAAGTGCGGAGAGTGCTCTTAAAACAACTTCGAAGGAATTGAATTGAGATTCTTTGAAAACAGAGGCAACGAGATCGTTTATCAGATGAACGATTGATGGAACGTCTTCCTCACCTGAAAAATATTAAATTGTAAAATACTTCTAAGGCTTATGGTGAAATTAACTCAAAGTAGAGTTTAACTTACCGAGTAAGGACTGGTAGTTGATGTTGCTGATTAAAACATTTAAGCATCCAGCAAAAAGTGGGAAACGTCTCTTTTCCTTTTTGAGAGCATCTCGAAGCATGTTTGAAGTTTGTATTAATATTTCATTGGGCTTGATGGTCGGCTCAAAGTCTGCTTGCGAATCAAACTGTTTGTACATGCTCCACCAAAAAGTGATAACTCTTTGTACCTAAAATAAAAAATCTTCCTATAAGATGCTTTCAAATCGAAACCTGCTTTAACCCC
Organism: Andricus curvator; assembly: GCA_932195095.1. Lineage (NCBI taxonomy): Eukaryota > Metazoa > Arthropoda > Insecta > Hymenoptera > Cynipidae > Andricus > Andricus curvator. The sequence goes on from CAKNYM010039653.1 coordinate 27,788, forward strand.
GAATGCTTTTAATTTCGAATTTCGAATTTAAAAAACAACTCCACTCACCTGAGCTGGATCATCCAAAGACAAATTGTAAAAAGGATAGGCCAAAATGGCTTCAATCGTTGTAAATTTGTGTTGGGCTGCGTCTCCTTCGTTTATTTGTTGACCTTTTTCCATATACTTTGTAGAGGCTTCAGCTAGCATACACCACATTTCAACCAGCATATTTCTAATTTAGAAACAAATAAAAGTAAATTTCAATATTTTAAACCAGATTAGCACGCACACGAAAATCGATTGAATAAAATAAAATAAAGATTTATAAACAGGGTGTCTACACAAATCCTGGAAAAAATTCCCTGACAATTCCAGGGTTTTTCATAGTACGGAGACATTAAAATATTTCGCATTTATAATATGACAAATTACATTATAAGATATTATTAAATATATTAGCACGATAGATGAATTAAATAATACTAAAAATATAATTATTCATTGTTTGAATGTGTCCCCAAAGTTCCTAAATTTGAATAATAATTCAAACAAACTTTTATTTTATCTTATTAAACTTAACATTGAGTGCCTAAATTTTCAAGTAAAAATATTGCGTTATATTATCACGTTTCAACGCAAGACATGAATTTTCAATTAAAATGATAAATCTTCAACCAAAAAAATTTAATTTTCAGCAAAAAAAGTTTAACTTTCAACTAAGTAATTAAATTGTAATTTAAACAAAAGATGAATTCTGAACGAAAAATGTAGTAATTGACACTTCAACAAAACAAGATTTTAATTTTTAATCAAAAACAGTTGAATTCAATTAAGAAAAAATTAAGCAAGCTGTCGAAAAAAATGCCCTGACATTTTCAGGTTTTTCCAGGTATATAAAAATTCGCTGACAATTCCAGGTTTTCCAGGTTGACACCCTGAAAATGTACTCACGTGTTACTGCTTCCAGGTCTCGCATTTCGTATTTTCTCCAATACAGAATTGAGTAACTGGAGCTTGCTTAGTGGAACGGTAGTCACGTTGTTTGTTTTAAAAGTTTGCAACAGGAGCCTTTTTATTGCTTCGCAGTACTCCCTTAAAGAAAAATTGTTCATATAATTTTCATTAACAAAAAACGTAATTAACAAGCAGTCATCACAGTACCCATTCTCCTTAAAAAAAGGTTAAAAGGTATTTTTTTCAAAAATAGGTGACAAAAAAAAGTTTTATAAGTTAAATAAATATGTAAATCAATGATTAATAACAATTTTTATTTGTTGAACAAGTCACACTATAATTATCAAATACAAAAAATACCCACCGTATCATTGCAAACGAAATTGAATTTGAAACGACAAGTATTTTACCGGATTGATAAAATTTATAACTATTAGTTTTCTTTTAAATCCGGCGGATGTTCCGTTTTGACAAAGTTATGAGTAATTTAACTCCTACAGCTAATGACGTAGATTAATATAAAAAAGTTGTCGAAAATTTTCTTTTAAATATCGTATTATTTTTTAAACTAATGAAATTATTTAACTTTTTGCTCTTTATTCTAATTTGTTTTTTCTACACTAATCTTTTTTCTCCAAACGACGAAAATTCACGTTACGTAAAAAAATGACGAAAGATAAAATAGTCAAAAGCACAAAAAAATAATCTTAAAAATACCTAAAATATAGTCTGTTGGCGCTTTTCCCTATCTCGTTTTATTTAATAAATGTTGCACTCAAATGTGAATAATAAAGGATAAAATGGTATTTTTTCAAAATAATACGATTTTATGATGTCATTCTACGGTTGATAACATGTGGGAAAATAATGAAAAAAATAAATAAATTTAAGACAAAATGTAGGTAAAAGTTTTTTTACGACAGCATGGAAATTATTATTTTGAAAAAAGACTATTTAACCGGGTTTGTTAATATTTCAGTAGTAAAAATTTGGAACATAATGCTTTAAAAAAAGTGGCAAGAGACTTATTTTTAGAACCCTCAAGAAAAAATTAATAATAAAAAACTTAAGAATTTCCCCCCGGATTTAGAAAGAAACTGACAAAAAAAGTTAACACTTTTTGATAGTTTGCGTCATCCTTTATAAAATTTAAATAATCATAACTTTGGCAATTTTTTTATTTATTAAATAGGACCAATTTGACTTCAAATTAGACTAAGAGGTTCAATTTAAAGTATCAGTATTTCAGTTAATTCTAATTTTTTATTTTTTTTATTTGTTAAATCATTCGAAGATTACCTGTGAATTCTCAAAAATTGACCAAAAGTTTTTCAAAATGCACTATTTTCCGAACGAGAGTAACTACTTGAGATTTTCTTTTTTTATTCGACTCAAAAGCCACACTTTAAAAAAAATATATTTTTTTTAATAACTGGTAATATGTTCTACAGATCTCGTGAGTTTCGTTTCTGGTAAACCACTGCTACAAATTGAAAAAATCGATTTTATGCATTTTTCTCGGAAATAACGAAAGGTACAAAAAAATGTCCAGATAAAAGGTGTAACATTCAGAAAAGTTCTACAAAAAATACCTCTTACTCTTTTGTGATAACTTGCATCGTTTACAAGAAAAAATAAAAAAAAATACTAAAAAATAGTAATACGGGTTCCTTTATTTTCACCATAGAATGATATATCCAAATACCAAATAATTTTGACACCATGATCTAGATTTTTCTCGAAACTTTACGTAACAGATCTAATGATGGTCTCACAAGATTTTTTAAATTCAAGTTGTAAATAAAATTTTACGTGAAATAGATGACAAATTTCAAAATAGATGAAAAAGGTGAATATGTTACAACCTGTGATGACTCAAGAAGAGAACAAATTGGTCTTACTTTTTGTGTTCATTCAGATTCATCTCGTTTAAAAGGACTTTGATCAAATTCGCTAAAGTATCATCACAGAAGACAAAAGTTTCTGCTGTTTCAGCAAGAGAGATCAGAATGACGTCATAAAGAAGATTCTTTATCAAAGGATTATTCGAGATGTGATGTGTAATTTCTGTGACGACTAGAATTACGTCCTTGTATATGACAGCCTGCAAGTAAAAGAATGTTTAGTTTCGAGATTCTCGAGCTTCAATTTCAAATATAAAAAGGCTTCATCTTTTTAATTTCAAAGCCTCTTAAATATAATAATCTCTTGCCTTTTTTGCATCAACAGTCTCTTCAATCTTGGAAAGCAAACTCCTCCATAAAAGTGCTCCAATCCGCTTCCTATTCGGAACTTCCTTTTCCTCAAACTGTCCAAGAATAAGTAATGCCTCAAAAACACTATGCGTAAAAGTCTTGTAGCTCTCTTCAAAAGTTGTTGTGGTCACAGCATATGGAAGTCTCTCCTCCAAAACCGGGACAAAAACACCGAAATTTGCCTCTTTGGCTGCCAGCAACTGCAGTAATGCATCCAGCGAGGCCAACTTCGTCTTCGGAAACCTTTTTCCTGGGGAAGCGACAATTTCTAGCGTGGACGATAGCAAAGGTGTATCGCCAAGTGGGCCAAAGCAAAAGTTCAAAAAGGGACCCAAGACGGAAGTGACAAACTTGGGAAGATCGTTGTACACTTTAACGATCAAGTGCCACCAGACTTCGAACTTTGCGAATGCTATTACTTCCGTTTTGCTGTTTTTAGCAATCAGAGGCACGCAGAGCAACTTAATTCGCCTCGCACTCGCCAATTCCAGTGGATCAAGAGCAAAATTGTCCACGAGTAGTTTCCAGGAATAGAAAGCTTGTTTTCGGATGTTGGTATCGGATGATTTGAAAGCCTTCTCTTCGACGCTGAGGAGATTGTTGATCAGTCCAGCTCCTCGATGAAGATCTCTTCCTAGGAGTTCGATACTACTGTTCCAGAGATTAGCCCAATCGGGATAAAAAGATGCGACAAGGAGACACATTCTAGCGGAGTAAGTGTCTTGTAACATTTTTTTGTAGGAAATCCAAGAATTTGGAGACATGTGCCGCACGCGAATTCCTATGTCGGCTTTGATAGCATCGTCGAAGAGTTTGAGAGCTGGTTCTCTTTGGCTTTTGAGACCCATGTAAACCAGGTTCATGACTTTGTCCATAACGAGAGAATCGCACTGGGGAATTAAAATTGAAAATTAGGAGTAATATGGACCTGAAGGGGTAAATTACTCCGGCAATCTGATGTACACTCTCTGCAATCCTTTGCAATCCCATGCAATCTTTTACAGTACCTTGTAATCTCCCCGTACGAAAAAATATTATAAGAAATTCGGTATAGGTCTATAATGATTTTCCTATAATGAATTTCTTATCACTTTTTCGCGATTCTAGAAAAATCATTATAGAAAATCATAAAAAGAAAATCTGTATAGAAATAAAGAAAGGTAAAATATTGAAAGAGTTAATGCAGAAAACACAAACGAATGATTTATTTAACTTAGGATTTCGATCAATTTTAAGGAATTTCAAGAAATTCCAGAGAATTTTCATGGATTTTGAGCGATTTCAACAATTTAAAGGGATTTTAAAGAATTTTGTAGGATTTCAAAAAGATTTTATAATATTTCTGGCAAACTTGTGAAAATAAATTAAATTTGAAGGAATTCCTAGCGATTTCCAAGATTTCAAGGAATTTCACGGGGTTAAAGGATTTCAAAGATTTATAGGGATTTAAAAGGATTTTTAAAGATAACTTTAATGAATAAGTTTAATTCAATTTGAATTCCAAAGAATTTCCATGAATTTTAAGCGATTTCGTCATATTTCATAAAAATTTCAGAACATTTCAATGAAATTTTGAAGAATTTACAAAATTTCAAGGAATGTTGTAGGATTTTAAAAAGATTTCATAATATTTCTAGCGAGCTTGTGAAAATAAATTAAATTTCAAAGATTTCAAGGGGATTTTAAGGTATTTCAAGGCATTTCGCAAGATTAAAGGATTTCAAAGATTTATAGGGATTTAAATGGTTTTTTTTTTAGAGAACTTTAATGAATAAGTTTAATTTAATTTGCATTCTAGTGAAGTTCCATTAATTTTAAGCAATTTCATCAGACTTCATAGAAAAGTGAAGAAATTTTAAAGATTTCCAAACATATTAGGAGATTTTAGGTATCCCAAAGGATATTAACAAATTTCGAGGGACTTGCAAAGATTTTAAGGGATTTCTAGTGAACTTTGGAAAATAAATTAAATGAAATTTCACGGAATTCCTAGAGATTCAACAGATTTCAAGGGACTTTAAAGTATTTCAAGGAATTTCACAAGATTCAAGGATTTGAAAGATTTCTAGTTTAATATAAATTATATTCAAGGGCTTTCAAATGAATTATACATTATTCAAAGGATTTTTACGTTTCACAAAGATATCAAGGGATTTTAAGGAATTTCACAAGATGAAAGGATTTCAAAGATTTATAGGGATTCAAACGTTTCTTTTTAGAGAACGTTAATGAATAGGTTTAATTTAATTTGAATTCCAGAGCATTTCCATGGATTTTAAGCGACTTCATCAGATTTCAGGTTCTAAGGGATTCTAAAGGATTTCAACCAATTTTAAGGGACTTCGACGGATTTTAAGGCTTGTAAAACAATTTCTAAATATTTAAACTAATTTAAAAAGATTTCATCGGCTTTCAAGAAATTACAAACATTTCCACGGGTTTCGAAACATTTCAAGGGATTTTTACGTTTTTCAAATATGTCAAGGGATTTCTAAGAATTTTGCAGGATTTCCAAAGATTTCAAGGGATTTATAGTAAACTTTGGAAAATGAATTAAATGAAATTTCAAGGGATTCCTAGCGATTCCAAAGATTTTAAGGAATTTTACAAGATTCGAGGATTTTATTAAATCTCCACGGATTTCAAAGGTTTTTTTTTGGAGAACTTTAATGAATAAGTTTAATTTAAATTATATTCAAGGGCTTTCAAATGATATAGGGAAATAATCTAATAAAATTATTTATTATAATAAAAATAAATAAAAATTTAAATATTAATAAATTATAAAAATTTAAATCTTTCTTTTAAATTTTAAAACGTTTAATAATAAAAGTTTTAACAAAAAGATTATTTAATAATAAAAAATTTAATTGAAAAATAAACATTATTTCAATCGAAGACTATTAATTATTATTGTTTTTTTTTTTTAATATAACTACACTTTTAAAACGGATTTTTAAGTTTTCCAAATATATCAAGGGATTTTAAAGGATTTCAAGAGATATACTAAAATTCAGAGAATTTCAAAGAATTTTGTAGGATTTCCAAAGAACTTTGGAAAGTAAATGAAATTTCATCGAATTTTAAGGGATTCTTAACGATTCCACAGATTTCGAAGGATTTAAAAGAATTTCACATGATTTAAAGGATTTTATTAAATCTCCTAGGATTTCCTGTTGTTTCAAAAATGTCTAAGAATTTGAACGTTTTTTTAAAGATTACTTAAATGAATAAGTTTAAATCAATTTATATTCAAGGGATTTAAAATGCTTTATACTTTACAGAATAAATTAAACTTTATTTCAAGTGATTACGACAATACAAGGAGAGAAGATTAAGATTTTAAGGCCCTCCAATTATTTGAAAGATTTTGGGGGATTTTACAAATTTCAATGGATTTTAACAGATTTTTTACATCAATTCCTTCAATATGTTTGTATTAATTATTCCAATGCTGATTATTCTATAATGAATTTCCTATAATCCATGGAATTTTTTGCAATTTCATGCAATATTTTGCAATCCTGCAATCTAGTGTACATCAAAAATCCGAGTAATTAGGCCCTCGATAATTTTCAGAAAGAAATAAAATAAAAATGGAGTTTATTCGCTGATAAAATTGAAATTACATACCAACTGAACTTGTTTTGAGGAAAGTACTTTGACATTTCTAAAGATGCGTGACAAAAAGTTTAAAGACTGCAAAACGATTTTCTCCTCCATCTTCTCATCTTCAGTCAGTGGTTTTTGTTCGCAGGCAACTAATTTTTGCAAATTATCCGTGCAAAAAGTCGGCGATAGCCACGGCATCGTTTTTACGTCAATGGATTGGAAACAGTTGATATAGAAATTAATAATCTGCGGATCGTTAGCAACTACTGCTATCGCATTGTCCTCCATCTTTTCCAAAATTGAAAAAATTCGAAGCCTGTTGTTATAGGAAAAAAACGTTTTTATTATAAAAAAGAGCTGACTCTTAGAATTCAAAGAATAAGCTAGTTTTTAATTTTCTTACTTGCTAATTTTAGTGTCAATCTGTTGAACAGATTCAAAGAAACTTGGCTTTGTGTATTTTTGGTCCAACAAAATAATGTTTAGGGTACAACATGCTTCCTGTTGTATTTTTGCGTCGTCCGCTGAGACCAATATTTTATACAAGGCGCTGAAATCGGCCTCTGTTATTCCCTCTGGCGATTTGGCTTTAGCGAAATTGCTGTGAAAGAAAATTTGGATTTTCAATTGGACTTACTTTATAAGAGCCTTTGTTTTGTTTCGGTGAGTCATTCAGTTTTCATTTTCAATTAATTTATATCTATTAAATAGATAAAACCGTTGTAAAAATCGAACCAGATTAAAGAACTATATTTATTGTTAAAAAACTCATAAGATCTCTGAAAATAGTTGTAACGATTGATAGATTGTTACATTGATTCTCTAGATCAGCGAAATCTTACCTAGGAATGAAAACTTTGTTATTTTTATTATGAGAGTAAATCAACATTATGTTTTGGTAAATGAGAAAGTGATTATTTTAAATCCATGGTAAAAAATGAAATAAAAATGCCAGTGATTAACGAGGTGATTTAAAAAAAAAGTGTAAAGTTACACTAATGAACAATTGATATAAAAATGGTCAAATTCCATCATTAATCGATGCAAGTTCACTATAAATTTTTAGAATTAACACATGTATCACAGTAAAAAATTTACAAATTTACTTGTAATTTTCAACCTAATTACGATTTAAATAAATATCTTGAATTTGACAAAATAATATTTTCCTGATTTATAAAAAAAATTAGGTCAGATTTTTTGAAATGATTACAAGTTATTGATCATTTGTAGGAAAACCTTATTAATAAATCTTATTATTAAAGTAAACTACAAAATATTTTGGTTCTCAGTCAGTATCTTAAAATTTTTGAATTTTAGAAATTTTACATCAAAATCTGAAAATCTCTTCATTTTTTCTTACATTTCGAGATAAAATATCATCTGCCAAGATATTTTAAAAATAACGATCACCCGGGAAACATCATAAACAACAAACTTAATAAGAATTTCCTGGATAAAATTCAGATTAGAACAAATATGTATCAAAACCGCACAAAAACGTATCATAACCGTACCATCAAAGAAAAATTTTGGCAGGAATTTCTATAATCAAAATTTATAGGTGGTTTTTTAAGGAAAAAGTAAAACTATTTAAAAACTCATTCTTTTGCGAATAATCTCATAAAGGATACAAACAATTTTGACCCTAGAAAAATATGACTAAAATCCTGAAACGCTGGAAAAATTACCATATATTATGGACTTGACCGTTATTGAAGAAAATTAATATTTTAAAACTTGTAAAACCCGAGAGGCAATTACAAAATATCAGTATTCCCGAACTATAACAAAAATTTCAATCTACAATGAGTCAGACCTAGAAAAAAATTTAAACACAAGAATCGATCAAATTATAAACGATGAAACCTAAAAAAGTGGTGTAACGAAATATCTTGAAAATCTCGCAATCATTGTTGTAGAAAACCTGATAGGCTTTTACTTACTTGAAGTTTTTCATATCTTGAATTTGAAATTTTGAAAAATAAATGAGTTTTTTTAGTAAGAAAAAGGATAGAAAAACTTTTGCAAATTGAGAAACATTTGTGTTTTTTATTACTCTTGAGCGATTATATTAGAACTTTCAAATTACACATCTAATAAATTATTGAAAACATTATACATGTTTCATATTATAGTGATTTCCGCTGGAAATAAGTATTTTTAGAAAAGAATTTTAATATAAAATCAGAAAGTTTCGAAGACTTAAAATTTGTCAAAATTTTAGGTTGGGTTTTTCTCCGAAAATAAGCAATTTTAAACAAAAATCATCATCAAGATTGTTAGTGTTTTTTGTCGGAAATTGGGATTTTTAGTAAAAATGAAAGATTTAATTTAAAACAACAAAAATTATAGTTTGAACAAGATTTATACTTTTAAACAGTTTCATGTTATAGCAACGTTTTTCACAGAAAATGAGGGGTCTAAATCAAAAATCATTAGCTTTTGAAGGTTCAGAATGTTAGATCAATTTTAAGTTACGTTAGGGATTTACACCAAAAATAGGTATTTTAAAACAAAAATAATTATAATTTGAAGAAGATTTAGAATCTTTTAAAAATTCAGGATTATATGGTAGTGTTTTTGATCGAAAAATATTAATATATTCAAATTAAAAATACCAATAGTTCCTGACAAAAGATTTGAAAATTTTAATAAAAAAAAAATTATAATTAAAAAAGATTCATAAATTTTAACAATTTTAGGTTATTTTCATAAAAAATTACTATATTTCAAAATTTAGGATATGTTGGCGCGTTTCAATTGAAATTTGTATTTTTTTACAAAAAATCATTGGATGTAAATCCAATGATTTTTGTTTAAAATAATAACATTTACAAGCTCTAACAATTTCGGATTGTCTTAGTCTTTTGTCCGAAATTGAAATTTTTATTCAAAAGTTATCAGATATAAAAGTAGATTATACATTTTTAAACAATTTTAGGCCATGGTAGCATTTTATAGGAAAAAATGTCATTTTAAAACAAAAATCATTATAATTTGAACAAGATTTAAAATAATTTAACAATTTTGGATTATGTTACTGTTTCTCGTCGGAAATTGGTATTTTTAATTTTTTTTAAATATATATTTCAAAGAAGATTGATAAATTAAAATAATGCTAGGTTATGTATTTGTATTTTAAAACAAAAATAATTATAATTTAAAATTTTTGAACAAACTTTTTTCAGAGGAAAACGGATATTTCAAACAAAAATCATGAGATTTAATAGAGTTAAAATTCTGTTTTCAACAACTTTAGGTTTTAGATGTAAACCAAATGATTTAGGTTTGAAATAATAAAATTTAAAAACTTGAACACTCATTAGATTAAGAAGATTATTATTTTTTGAACAATTTTAAGTTATGCTAGCGTTTTACAGGAAAAATTGTTAATTTAAAACAAAAATCATTATAATTTGAACACGATTTACAACCTTTCAACAATTTTTGATTATTTTCGTGTTTATCGTCCGAAATTGGGATTTTTGACCACAAAAAAAATATTTCAAAGAACATTTACAAATTTTGACAAGCTTAGGTTATTATAGTGTTTTACAACAAAGATTGTTATTAAAAAAAAAAAATTATGGTTTGGACAAGATTTAAAAGATTTGAAAGTATGAATAATTTTCTGTTCTGTTACTCTTTTTCATCGGTAATTATTAGTATTTTTATGAAAATTATTAGATTTCAAAGAATATTTACAATTTTTCAACAACTTTATGTTAGGTTTGTTTCACCTGAAATTGGTATTTTTAAAGAAAAAATCTTGAGACTTAAATCATATGATTTCTATTTAAAATAATAAAATGCACAAACTTACATTATTTCAAATTGTGTTAGTGTCTTTCGTCGCAAATTGACATTGTTATTCAAAAGTTACAAGATTTTAAAGTAGATTATATATTTTTTAACAACTTTAGTTTATGTTAGCGTTTTATAGGGAAAACAGTCATTTTAAATAAAAAATAATTATAATTTGAACAAGATTTAGATTATTTTAACAAATTTGGATTATGTTACTGTTTCTCGTTAAAGGTTGGTATGTTTAATCACAAAAAATTGTAATCATTTTAGGTTATTTAAAAAATTTTGAACTAAAATTTTTCAGAGGAAATCGGCTATTTTAAACAAAAATCATTAGATTTAATTAAATCCAATTATTTCTGTTTAAAATAATAAAATTACCAAACTTGCAAATTTCCGGATTTTGCTACGTTTTTCATTCAATTTTTATTCAGCAATCATTAGATCCGAAAGATTATTTTTCAACAATTTTAGGTTATGTTAGCGTTTTACAGGAAAAATTGCATTTTAAAATAAAAATAATTATAATTTGAATAAGAATTAGAGTATTTTAACAATTTTGGATTATGTTAGTGTTAATCGTCGGAAATTAGTATTTTTATTCACAAAAAAAATATTTCAAAGAAGATTCACAACTTGGTAACAATTTTAGGTTATGTTAACATTTTTCACCAGAATCCGGTGATTTTAAACAAAAAACGTTAGGCAAAGAAAATGTAAAATCTTAAAAGAATATTTTGTTATGTTAGTGTTTCCCGTCTAAAATTTCAATTGCTAATAAAAAATCATTAGCTTTTAAAGAATATTTACAATATTTGAAAAATAAAGGGTTATGTTAGTATATTCATCAATTATCCAAATTATTGTTTTTACTCTTCTTTTCTATTATTTAGGATAATATAGATACTGTGAAATTCAAAAATTTGGTAATAATATTAAATTTATGGCCGTGGCTACCGGTACCGAAATTTCGGTACAAATAACCGGATTTTGTCGGTATACAAATAGAGCTGGAAAATGGGCTACTTGTACCGAAATTTCGGTACAAATAGACAGATTTTTTCGATACGTGTAAACACTCCCTAAATTTACATTTTATATTAAAAATTGCGAGAGAAAAACAAAATGATAATCGCGCGGGCAAAGCGAGAGCGCTTGTTTTCTAATTAAAAGAAATCGGGGAGTTTATGGTTTTCCTATTCAGTAAGTGCGTAAACAGATTGTAAAAGCTACTGAATTTTTGTTTACATCATCTGAACCTCAACGAATCCATGTTGCAATGTAGTTTACGCTATACATATTTCGTCCGCCTACCACCCCTTATAAAAATTGCCAAAATCGATAATCAGCAAAATCTGAAATGCTGATTTACAAAAGGTTATCTTACCTCCGAAAATGAACCAGGGCTGCGCATTTTTTCTCCACGGAGTTCGTCGTGTGGAAGATCTCCAGCAACTCGGGCACTGTCTGGGTAAAAGCCATTTCTTCTGCAAATATTGTCGATCAGCTCATTCCTGTTTATCCTCGTAGGGGTTCCCGCGAAATATTCACAGGACACACCGAATAGCGCTCGCAAGTCGTAACGTCATATTTCGCCAAGATCACGATTTGCGGTTCAATTTTCCCAAGCTGTAGTTTCCCAAAACCGTTACAAAGTTCCGAACAAATTAATTTTACAACAGTTTTCCCTTTAGGCGTCACGCACTCCAATATACGCTTTGTTTCCGATTCTCACGCCTTCTTCTGGTTCTACACGAGTGACGGTTTTCTTATTTTTTATGCACTGGATAGAAAACTTCCTTGCGGATCTGATCCCGGTGAGTACAATTACCGGAACGGAAAACCAGCGGGAATGCTAGCTTCAGGAAAAGCCGCTAGATAAATGTGCAAAAATCGGCGTGTATCTTCGGCGCGAAATGTCGAACAGCCGAGTGCGAGGGATGGGAGAGGGAGAAAGAAAGCTCAAGGCGCACCCACAATAAATTTTCCAACCTCACTTTGTAGCGGCGCGTTTCGAGTTTGGTGCAGAGTTCACCCGGAAATCGTCTGTTAAATTCACCGAAACACTCAAAAATCTCTTTTTTTTATTTTTAAAATACTTTTTTCAACATTTTACACGGAAATTACACTGAGGAAAAGAGGGAAACAAAAAAATGCGCGGGCTATTTACTCTACAGTTTTTCCCGTAACCGGCGAAAGGGTTCTTGGACCCTCGGAAAAGTCGAATTATTTTTACCACCAGATTTATTTAAGACGATATAAAATCCCTCCTGCTAAAGGAGTTTTTCCAATTTCTACAATTTTATATTTTGGGATTTTTTACGCGCTCGAGAGATTTTTTGAAGAGCGACTTTTCCGTGCACTTTGAGGTTAGGGCGGGCGATTTTCTTGGACTTTTTTCAACCATGAATCACATGACGCGTTGTGTTTGCGTTTTCCCGGTTCGAGTGCATTTTCATGTGGAATTTGTGTAGCCCAAAAAATATTGTAGGAACGTGTCCAAAGTCGAATCTATTTATATCATTATATATGCACTGATATTAATGAAATACTTCAGTACGTGGTGAATCCATGCCACCCGTGTCCATCTTTAGTGAGGTGTAATGAAAAATTGAGTTATGGCACTTGGTGCAACGCGCCCGAAACCAGTTAGGAAGAGGAAATACCATTTAGCGCAATCCACTTGCTCTACTGGATTTCATATTTCTAAGGAGGCGCACAATTAAATTCCTCGAGGAAGCCTTCGCTCTGCGCTCGCCCTCTTCGACGTTCGACCAACACAAGTACGTTGCTCCAAAAGTGTAAATGTAAACTTTCCCAGAACTTTGACACTGCGCAAAATGCACTCTTGCATCCGTCTGCGCAATTTTGGTGTGATGCTGCTCCAAAATGACTTTTTTTCTCCATTTTTAGACTCCATGTACTCGTTTTGACATACGAAGGTTCATGTTTTCCATGCTCCTCGTACGAAAGACGAAAGCTCCAAGAGCTGTGATCTTTCATGTTTTTTCTTTCTATTAAAAGTTCAAAGGGTCCTTTGTTTCGAAACAAAATTTAAAAATCGTATGGTAGAATTAAACAATGTGCTCATTTGCACATTCTCTCAAGTAATTTCTTAATTTTTATCAGTCGGGAATTTCGAGAATTAAAAGTAATGTTCCGACAAGTAAATATTTTCATATCAAATTTGACCTTGAATCTTTCAGAAAAATAGCCTCACAAGAGACGTTTATTTGGTGTTGCAGCAATAATACATAAAAAGGTGTCTACATTTATAAATGCTTTCCTTCTGCTTTGTTTTATTTAATTTCTTTTTGGAGCAGTAGGATCAATATTGTTGAATTTTTAACCTCTTTTGCGGTTCATTGTAGATTCATTTGTTAATTTTCAGCTAGGCCTTTTCAATTAAAACAATAATAACATTCTGAAAATTGAATTCAACTTTTTATTATTAAATTACTTAACAACCATTCACAATAGTAAAAATTACAAAACTTATTTGAGAAATGATTTCTGCTGAAAGTGACGATTCTTATTTGTATTGAGCTTGGTTTTAGTTGATTAGATCAAACTCCAGATAAGAACGTTTGGAAAGATTTATGTTGCTGTAAAGTATAAAAAAAAAACTTCACATGAATAATGGACTATAATTTAGATTTAAATTTATTTAAAAACGCGAAAAAATATTTTCTTTTTGAAAAATTATTTTTCTGACAGAAGTCAATATTTTTGTTTGGAATCCCTGGTGAAAACATCCACGTGGATACCACGTGACCTTTAAACGTTATTTTCAAATGGGAATATCTCGTAAACCGTAAGAGATTTGCAAAAATATTATTAACACCTGACATCTACGTGGATTTCTACGTGTATTGCCACGTGGACGTTTTTATCTGGGATTTTTTACTGAAACGGACTTTTCCCGAAAAATTTTCGGTTCTACTTTAGAACCTTTGGCGAAATTTGATGTTCTTCAACAAGCTTGAATGAAAATTAATATCGTTCTTAAAGTTTTAGATCAGAGAAATTTTATTTAATTGAAAAAATTTAAACTTTATTTTCATATATTGAAAAAAATTCCGTTGCTCAAAAATCGTTACAAAAATGCAATTTTCTAGTTTTAAAAGTTTTAACTCGAAGTTGCTTGTACAATTATTGACAAATTTCTAAACAAATTCTGTAAAAAGGACGAAATCTTTTTTTTTTATTTACTGCACCTCATTGGACTTCCCGAACTTTCCTGTTCTACTTTTAATTATCAAGTGTAAACGTCTCCAGAATAATTTTCTGTGATCACTGTTAATTTGTTTAGTTTTCCTCCTTTCTCAGGAAGAGAATATTTTTTCAAATTTCTTTATGTTTTAATTTTTATATTATAATTATTTATATATTTCTTCATTTCTTTCTCAATAGCAAATAAAAATTCCTTATTAGTAATTACATTTAATTATCATTTAACTATAATATGAATAATAATTAGCATATTTAGCGTCCGAGAGTTTTAAAATTAATCACGGAATTTCGAAAATTTGTATTTCAATTGTAGAACAATTTTCTGTCATGCATTAAATTCAAAGTAGGTTTAATAATTCTAACAAGTATGTGAAAACTAAAGAAAATTGTGGAATATATCAAAAATGGCTCTACAATTAAAATATACTTCGCACTCTTTACCCTATTTCCCTTTTTTAAAAAGAATTCATATTTTTTTCTTTTCTTTGTGAAGAAACTTCCCTTTTCTCTCCTTCTTCTTGGTTTTTCGCTGAAATGCGAACTGAATTCATAGGACAAAATAAGAAAATCCAATTATTTTTCGTTGAAAGTTAATTATTTTTTTGTTAAAAAGTCTACTATTAAATTTCTGGTTCACAATTGATCTCTTTTGGTTCAAAATTCTACTGTTTGGTTGAAAATTGAATTATTTTGTTTGAAATTCAACTAGTACTTTTATGGTAGAAAAGTAATCTTTTTTTTATTAAAAATTCATCTTTCTTGGTTGAAAATGTACCTTTTTGTTCAAAATTCAACTGTCTTCTAAAAAATTAATCTTTTTGATATGAAATTGAACTATTTTGTTAAAAATTGGTCTCTTTTCATTAGAAGTTAAACTATTTGGCTGTAAGCGCAACTGTTAGGTTAAAAATCGAAAATTTTTAAATCAAACTATTTGGTCAAAAATTCAACAGTTTTGTTGAAAATTTGTCTTTTACTTCAACTATTTCATTGTAAGTGCAACTGCTTGGTTAAAAATTATTAGTTTTTTTTTTTAAATTCAAATATTTTGTTGAAAATTCATGTTTCTTGGTTGAAAATTAAGTTTTTTTGTTGAAAATTCAACTGATTTCTAGCAAATTCGTCTTTTTGGCTTGAAAATGTAACATTTTGGTTGAAATTGCGCCTGTTTTTGGTTGAAGTTAAAACTTCGTTGAAAATTCGACCATTTAGTTGAAATTTAATTTTTTAGGTTGAAAATTCAACTTTTTGGTTAAATGTTCAACAATTTTGTTGAAAATTTGCATCCTGCTTGAAATTGCAACTATTTCGTTGTAAGCGCAAATTTTTGGTTGAAAATTCAACTTTTTTGTTAAATGTCCAACAACTTTGTTGAAAATTTGCATCCTGCTTGAAATGTCAACTATTTGGTTGTACACGCAAATTTTTGGTTGAAAATTCATTTTTTAGGTTGAAAATTCAAGTAGTTGGTTACAAGTTCAACAATTCCGTTGAAAAATGTGTCCCTTGCTTGAAATTTTAACTATTAGGTTGTAAATACAACTGTTTGGTTGAAAATTATTTTTTTTGTTTAAATTGAAATTTTTGGTAGAAAATTAACTTTTGAATGGAAATTCAACGAACTTCTAAGAAATCCGTCTTTTTGGTTTGAAAATTCAACTATTTGGTTGAAATTGCGACTGTTTTTGGTTGAAGATTAATCTTGTTTGAAAATTTGACCATTTAGTTGAAAATTCATTTGTGTAGGTTGAAGTTTCAAGTATTTGGATAAAAGTTCAACAATTTTTTTGAGAATTGGTCTCTTGTTTGAAATTGCAAATATTTGGTTTTAAGTGCAACTGGTTGGTTGAAAATTTAACTATTTGTTTAAAAATGTATCTTTCTTGGTTAGAAATAACCTTTATCGTTAAAAATTCATCTTGTCGGCTTTGAAAGCCAACTATTTTGTAAAGTATTCGACTTTTTAGCTGAGAAACTTAACTCTTTTGTTAAAAATTCATCTTTTTTGGTTGAAAATCAAACTATTTTGTTGAAAATACAATAAATTTTGACTTAAAATCTTGGAAATTTAAAGCGTTTCATACTTATTATACATATTTTTATTTAAAAGAATTCATTCCCCTATTTTCGTAAAAAATCACCCTACTTACCCTATTTTAAAATCACTTTGGGCTGTGATGTCTGTTAAAACTAAATCTGAATCTGTATTAAACGTAGTATAGATATTTTGTATTATTAATCAGTTTTCTTTTAATTCTAGAATTGAGAATAATTGTTCCTCTTTATTTCTTGAAACTGAAATTCCAAATTCTAACCATTTAAATTCCAAGTTTTAATATAAACATTGTTTTATTTTAAAGTAACTACATGTAGTGATCTACAGTATTTAGTTTCTTACTAAACAGTCTTTTCATAGAATATTTTAACATTTTTTGCAGATAAAAAACAATGGCGTTCAGAGACTTGGTGGAAGGCGATTGCGGGGGGCCAAATCCTCTGATGCGGTTCACCTCGCATTTCGTCCAAGACCATGGCATGAAAGAAGAAGGAGTACACGACCTTTTTAATCCTTCCCTCCGGGAGCCCTTCGAATCCACGAACTCAGATCAACTCGTTAAACAATTTTTAGAAGAGAGTTCGGTGCATCCACAGACCTTCAAAATGGATCATTTGTTACAAGAGATGAGGGATATCGATCAGAGCGTTTATCCTCCAGTACTGGCACCTGGAGTCGCTAAAGAATTAACTGGTCAAGACACAGCGTGGGCGAATCAATATCTTCAATCGGGTGGACATTTTGACGTGAGCATTATTCACAACTGCAACATAATATTGCTTTATTTACAATTTTTCTATTTGAGGGGTCACGCAAGAACTACTTTTGTTAACAGGGGGGGGGGGGGCTCCGGTGGAAGTAACGTTACAAACTTAGATAACGTTTAGTACGTTTCTTGATGATAAAAATAAAGTTTGCGACTTTTGCGAAATATATCCTCGATTTTTCGTTTGAATTTTTGTTTTGGTTAAAAATGCTAGTATTTGATTGAAAATTTAATTATTTTGTGGAAAATGCAACTGTTTTGTTAAAAAGACATTTTTTTTTATCTAAAATTCAAGAACTTGGTTGAAAGTTGAACTACTATGTAAAAAATTGATGTTGTTGGCTGAAGATTCATCTATTTGTTGGAAAATTGAACTATTTTGTTAAAAGTTTCGTTTCTTTTTTGGTTGAAAATTAACTTTTTTTTCAACTGAAAATTTAACTATCATATTTTTAGTTGAAAAATTTTCTTTTTTTGTTGTTAAAAATTCAACTATTTGGTTAAAAATTTGTCTTTTGTAGTTGAAAGTTCATTTTTTTTTGTACAAACTTAATCTTAGTTAAAAATTTATCTTTTTCGTTGAAAATTCATCTCTTTGGTTCAAATTTTAAACTATTTTCTTGAATATTCGTATTTTTTTATTGCATTCAGCTGGTTTTGATTTAAATTAAAATCTTTTTTTACATATCATGTGAAGATTCATCACTTAATTTGAAAATTCATCTTTAGAGTGGAAAATTTAACCAGTTTTTTTAAAACTGAAAATATAACTATTCCATTTTTGGTTGAAAACTTATGGTTTTCATTGCAAATTGTTCTTTTCTATTTAAAAATTCAACTATTTAGTTGAAAAATTATGTATTTTGTTGAGGATTCAACTATTTTGCTAAAAATTTATCTTCTTTGGTTGAATTCTACTGTTTTATATTTCAAATTAAAAAAATGTTTAGTTGAAATATCAAGTATGTATCACAGGCTTCGTTGCGGATTCATCTTTACGGTTTGAAAATTGAACTGCTTTGTAGCAAATTCATCTTTTTGGCTTGAAAATTAAACAATTTAGTTAAAAATTCTTATTTTCGGGTTTAAAATTCAATTTTTTGTGGAAAATACGTCTTTTTGTTTGAAAATTCATATCTTTGTATATACCATTTTTTTGGTAAAAAATGCAACTATTTGGTGGAAATTCCTCTTTTTGGTGAAAATTCCAATATTTTTGGTAGAAAATTCAACTGTTTGGTTAAAAATTAAACTATTTATTTGAAAAACTAATTAATTGGTAGAAAATTAACTTTTTTGTTAAAAATTCATAGTGTTGTTTTAAGAATGCAACAGTTTTGTAGAAAATTCTTTTTAAGTATAAAATTTATCTTCTTTTTTGAAAATTCACTTTTTCGTCTGTGGATTCAACTATTTTGTTACAAATTCGTCTTTTTTGGTTCAATTAAACTAGTAGAAAATTCGTTTTTTTGTTGTTGAAAATTAATTTTTTTAACTGAAAATATAACTATTCCATTTTTTGTTGGAAACCTTTTTTTTAATTCAACTATTTGATTAACAATTCAACTATTTTGGTCGAAAATTCAACTGTTTGCTGTTGGGTCGAAAATTCAACTTTTTTGTGGAAAAATCATATATTTTGTTGAAAAATTCGTCTTTTTATGTATAAAATTAATCTTTTTTGAAAATTCATCATTTCGGCTGTGGATTCAACTATTTTTTTACAAATACTTATTTTTTAGTTCAATTAAACTGTAGAAAATTCGTTTTTTTTGTTGTTGAATATTAATGTTTTTAACTAAAAATGTAACTATTCTATTTTTGGTTGAAAAATTATTTTTATTATTTCGAAAATTCAACTATTTTGTTGAAAATTCAATAATTTTGGTAGAAAATTCAACTATTTGGTTAAAACTTAAACTATTTATTTCAAAAATGAACTACGTGCTATAAAATTAATTTTTGTATTACAAATTCTTCTGTTTTGGTTGAATTAAGCTGGTAGAAAAATCGTATTTTTTTGTTCAGAATTAAGTTTGTAAGCTGAAAATGTACCTATTCCATTTTTGGTTGAAATTTTTTTTTTTTTTCAAGTCAACTATTTTGGTAGAAAATTCAACTATTTGGATAAAAATTAAAATATTTATTTAGAAAATTAACTACTTGGTAGAAAATTAACTTTTTTATTAAAAATGCAACTGTTTTTTTTTAAAGTTCATGTATTTTGTTGAAAATTAGTCTTTTTGAGCAGAAAATTAATCTTATTTTTTTTTAAATCACCATTTTGGTTAAGGATTAAACTATTTTGTTAAAAATTCTTTTTTTGTTGAAAATTAATTTTTTTTTATTTTTTAGTTGAAAATTCATCTTTGTAGGTTTAAAATTCAACTATTTTGTTGACAATTTAATTATTTTGTTGAAAATGCGACTATTTTTGTAAAGTCTTCTTTGTGGTCGAAAATTTCACTCACTATAGAACAACTCATTAGAAATGCGAAAAAACGCAGAATAAACATGTATTGTAAATCGTGCATAGCCAATGGTCTCGTTACTTTCGGTGGGGGGGGGGGGGGGTTAAACTCCCAAAATTGGTAGAGCAGTTTATGGATGATTTCGAGGTCAGAATTAAAGAGCATCTTACCTCATCCTCTTTAGGAAAATCACGCAAAGGACATTTGGAATTCGCCAACGACAGAACAACCACTACCCCGACTTGGACCTTCAAACTTTCCAGTTGGACCTTCGAATTTTCCAGTTGGACCTTCGACCTTTCCAGCTGGACCGTCCGCCTTTCCACCTGCAACTTCCACCTTTCCATCTGGACCCTCGACTTTTCCAATTGGAGAGACAAACGAACTTGGTTTGGGCCCGAAATGGGCTGAGGAATATTTGGAACATAATATAGAGAACCCGGAAGCAAGTAGCAAAGACGTAGAACTGCCAAAACCTGCAGAGGGTATCAGTACGGATGAACCAAAAGTTGCGTACTCGAAATTCATGAAATTTATGCGTCAGGAGGAAAGCATTCCGATCGAGATGGAACAGGCCAACAAGTGGTCTTCGGAATTCACAGAGGAGAAAATAATTAGCGAGAACCCTGTAATATCCAGCGAAAATAGCGGGGTTTTGAATAAAGTTGAAGAGGAATTGGCTACCGCGGGTGCTTGGGTCGAAGAATTCAACAAAAGTGTCGCCCAAGGTTGGTAGAAAGTATTTTTATTCATATTTTAACCCTGTGTTTTTAAAATCATCCTTCCTACAGGGTGACTACTGGACCGCGAAAGCGGGAAAACCTGGAAAATTCCGTGAATTCGAACTTCAGTTTCAAATAATCAAAGTTCAGGACTCGAACTCACGCCACTTTTGACCAAATTTCACACTTTTTTTAGCGATGCCACTATTTCAGGGCTCGGATCGTGTGACTGTTTCGACTTTTATCAAGTTTTTGAAGAAAAATGCGACTAATCGACTTTTTCCCTTTTTTCTCAGCAGTTCGCTGTACTTAGTTTCAATTTTAATCACAGTGAAACTTTTAAAATCGAAATTCAGAACTAGAAACAATTGTGCCATTTTAAATGAGAACATTAAAAATTGAATAATATATTATTCAAGCTTTATACTTTGAAATTTAAAAATTATTAGCGTTTGAACTTGAGCAATTTCTAATTGCGTGAATCCGTATTTAATCTTTTAATTTTTTAATTTGCAAGCCTTAACAGTTGCACATTTTTAAGCCGAAAACGTGTGGAATAGATTAATTTCAAATTCAATTACAGACTCAACACTCTGTCTTCTTTTCTCCTTTTTAAAAAATTTCCTCTTTTTTCTTGTTTTCAAGAAATTTCCCCTTTTCATCTTTTTCTAATTTTTTTTTACTCAAATGAGTAGTTAATTAATGGAACCCAATAAGGAAATTCAACTATATTTTGTTGAAAATTAATTCCTTTTGGTTAAAAATTCCACCTTTCGGTTAGAAATTTAATTATTTTGTTCAAAATTCAACAGTTTTGGTTAAAAGTAATCTTTTTGTTGAAAATTCATCTTTCTTGGTTAAAAATTAATTTTTCGGTTGAAAATTTAACTGTCTGCTAAAAAAAATCGTATTTGACATGAATATTCAATTATTTGGTAAGATATTCACCTTTTTTTTTAATTTAACTTTTTATGGTGATAATACAACAATCTTCTGAAAAATTCGTCATTTTGGCTTGAAAATTCAACTGTTTTTGGTTGAAGTTTGATCTCTTATTTGAAAATTTGACCATTTTGTTCAAAAGTAATCTTTTTTGGTCGAAAATTCAACTGTTGAACATTCGTCTTTTTGGATAGAAAATTCGTCCTGTTGGATTGAAAATTCATCGTTGTTGGTACGAAAGTCAACTTTATTGATTAAAAATTCACCTTTCTTGACTGAAAATGAGCTTTTTTGTTGAAAATTATATTTTTTGTTGAAAATTCAACTTCTTAGGTTGATAATTGAACTATATTTTGTTGAAAGTTACTATTTGTGTGAAAACTCATTTTTCTTCGCTGAAAATTATATTTTTTGTTGAAAATTTAACTTTTCAGGTTGATAATTCAACTGTGTTTTAAAGAATTCGTCTTTTTGACTTAAAATTCACCTATTTATTTGAAGTTTACTCTTTTTTTGTTTGGTAATTTGGCCACATGGTTGAAAATTCATCTTTGTAGATTAAAAATTCACCCATTTGGCTAATAATTCAATTAGTTTGTTAAGAAATCGTTTCTTTTACTTGAAAATTTTCCAACTCTTTGGTTGTAAATGCAACAGTTAGGTTGAAATTGTGTTTTTTTGTAATTCAACTATTAGATTGATAATTAATCTTTCGGGTTTGAAAGTCAACTGTTTTGTAAACCATTCGACTCTTTAACTTGAAAACTCAAATCTTTTCTTAAAAATTCGTCTCTTGTGGTTGAAAATTCATCTATTTTTTTGAAAATGCTATATATTTCGACTTGAAATCTTAGGAATTTAAAGCGTTTTATATTGAATTCGATCTTTTATCTATATAAATTTTATTTAAAAGAATCATCCTATTTCCCCTGTTTCGAGAACATTTTGGGCTGCGAAATCTGAATTATTAAAAATTACATATTAATTTCATATTCAAATTATACAGTCTCAAATTAAAGGATTATCCGTTGAGTAATTTCATGTTTAAAGTGTTAAAAATTAACGTTTCTGAAGTTAAAAATTAATGTAAATTATAAACTTCTCTTTATTTTTTATTCTTTTTTAAACCCAGATTTGGAATCCTTCAAACTGCATGACTATTGTTGAAAAGTTGTTTTAACTTTAAAGTTTATGTAGATAGCGCAGAGAATATTTAAAAATCAATAAGAATTATGTACTCTATATTCCTAAACAAATAAAGTTATTATTTCAGTCATTCAGTGTCTGATCTTGTTTTTTGCATTATCTTTACAAATATAATGCGATTTTTTGTGAACTTTTTCCAAAATTCCATGTGACTTTTTTGTAATTTTATGCTACTAACGCGAATTTTTTAAAGCCTTTTAGTCGATCCGAGCCCTGCTATTTCTTCACTTTTCCTTCAAAAATATTTTGGAATTTCTTCGCTGATTGATTACAATAACATGTTTACCATCTCAAACAGAAATATATACCATAAAATAGTCCCAAGGGCTAATATATACAAAAATTAATTACAAATATTTTAAATTGATCTATTCTATACTTTCTAAGCTTCGGATTGTACGATATTTTCGACTTTTTGAAGAAAAATCTTTTAAAATTATTGTACCATTTTAATTTGTAAAACTCATTGGTTGAACATTTTGAAGCCGAAAACGTCCGAAATCGAATAATTTCAAATTCACTTATTTAAAAGTGAAAACATTTATATTTCAATCGTACTATGACAAAGTATAATTTCCAAATAAAACCTTAATTTTCGATATATTTTAAACTGAATATCGTTTAAAAATTAATTATATCAAATTAAAAGATTTTAAAATCAGCCATTTATTTTATAAACTTTAAATTAACAAAATTTTTTAATTAAAAATGACATTGATCGTGTTTGGATGAAATTCATTATCTTTATTAGAACTAGTGAATTTGGTATTAATTTTCAAAGATTTTCTTCATTTTTGAAAATACTTCTTTACAAAATTGTCTTGTTCATTTTGATTGCCTTTTATAACTTAAAAAAAAGATTTATTGGGTCAAACAATTTTTAAGTTTTAAGTCGATGTCTTGACTTCATAGTTAATTTTATTTGTTCAAATATAATTTGCAAATCCATAGGATTTTATGCTAGAGAAAGAAGGAAATTCAAGTTACTACACATTGTTAAATATTTTATGTATTTTTTCTATACTTATAGCGTTTCATCTAATTTTCTTCGTTAAAAAACAAAAATATTATAAATTGGAGTTCTTTGTCTGAAATTTATACTCTGTATTCTTAAAGAAATAAATTTTTCGAAATTTCATGGGTCTTGACTTTTTTTTAAACATTCTAATTGATTCGAGGTGTAAGTGATTTAGATGTAAGTTTATTATTTAAAAAATGTCATGTCACTATTTTACTACTATTTTTGAAAATTTATGCCACTATTGACACAATTTTTTATATCTGAAGTGAGTCCGAGCCCTGAAAGTTGGAAATTGCTTCATTTCAAAAGTTAATATTTCAATTTTTTAAATTTGAGAAAGGTTTAAAATTTTAAATCAATAAATTCCATTCACTTAAACGTTTTCAGAAATTGTGCAAGTTAATCATTCAAGTTAATTTTTACCGATTCCCCTATTTTTCCCTTTCTTTAAAGAATTCCTCTATTTTTACCTGTTTTCAAGAAACTTCCCTTTTTTCTCGTTTTTTGTCTGAAATACGAAATGATTTCATAGGGCACAACAAGAAAATCCAACTATTTAATCAAAAATTCGTGTTTGTTTTTTAATTCGTCTGGGTAGAAGATTAATCTTCTTGATTGAAAATTCATCTCTTTGGTTGAAAATTCATCTCTTTGGTTGAAAATTGAACTATTTTGTTGAAAATTCATATTTTCGGGTTGAAAATTCAGCTGTTTTGTATAGAATTCGCCTTTTAATGTTATGTTTTTCGGTTAAAAATGTAACTTTTTGGTTAAAAATTAATCAGTTTTAGTCGAGATCTCAATTATTTTGTTAAAAATTCGTCGTTTTGGTTGAATTAAACTGTTTTTTAATTTAAAATTCACCTTTTCTGGTTGAATTCAAGTATTTTGTACTTAAATTGAAATATTTTATGTTTGAAATCTTTACTATTACATTTTTCGTTAAGAAATCAACCTTTTTTGTGATAAAAAATCGTTTTGTTTTTGGTTGAAAATTAATTAATTTAAACGAAATTTTTACTATTTCATTTTTGGACAAATTTAAACTGTTTTGTTAAGCTTTTTTTGTCTTTTTGGATAGAAAATTTGTCCTTTTAGATTGAAACCTCAACTGCCCTCTAAAAAATTCGTCGTTTTGGCTAGAAAAGTCAACTATTTGGTTGAGAATTCAACCATTATTTTAAAAAGTAATCTTTTTTAGTCGAACTTTAAACTGTTTTGTTAAACATTCGTATTTTCGGATAGAAAATTCGTCCGTTTGGATAGAAATTTCGTAGGTTTGGAGAGAAAATTCGTCCTCTTGGATTGAAAATTCAACTGTCTTCTAAAAAATTCGTATTTTTGGCTAGAAAATTCAACTATTTGATTGAAAATGTAACTGTATTTGGTTGAATTCAATTGTTTTTTATTTAAAATAAAAAATATTTCTTTGAAACATAAACTATTATATTTTTTGTTGAAAATTCATCTTTTTTAGTTGAATTAAAGACTTTTTTATTAAATATTAAAGTCTTTTTTGATTAAAAATTCAACTATTTGGTAGAGAATTTATCTTTTTCAGTTGAAAATTTAACTATTTTTTTGAACGTTTAATTATTTTTAAAAAAAATGCAACTATGTTTTTGAAAATTTAATTATTTTGTTGAAAATACAACTATTTTTTGATAATTTAATTTTTTTCAAACATTCGTATTTTTGGTCATAAAATTCTTCCTTTTGAATTGAAAATTCAACTATTTTGTTGAAAATGCTGTTTTGTGAATGCAACTATTTGGATGATAATTAATTTTTTTAATGCAACTATGTTTGGTAGAAAATTCATCTTTATAGGTTGAAAATTCAACTATACAGTTAAAAAATCAACTATTTTGTTGAAATTTCAACTATTATGTTAAAAAGTTATGTTTTTGGTCGAAATTTGAACGGTTTTATTCAAAAAATTTATTTTTTGATAGAAAACTCGTCCTTTTGGATTGATAATTGAACTTTCGAAAAAATGCATGTTTTTGGCTTCAAGATTTGTAATATTTTTTGTTTGGAAGTTCAACTATTTGGTTGTAAATCCAACTATCTGGTTGAGCATTATTATTTTTTAAATTAATTGTTTGGTTGAAGATTCATCTTTGCATGTTGAAAATTCAACTATTTTGATAAAAATCTTTTTTTTTTGTCGAAAATTCAACTGGTTTGTTTACAATTCGTCTTTTTGGATAGAAAAATCCTCTTTTTTTAGTAGAAAAGTTCTTGGTTGAAAATTATTTTGTCTTTTAAAAAATTCGTCTTTTAAACTTGAAAATTCAACAAGTTGTTTGCCATTTTTTTCTCTCTTGACCAAAAAATCTTTCTTGGTGGAAAATTCAACTATCTTCAACACAAAATCGTCTTTTTGGCTAGAAAATCCAACTATTTGGTTGAAAATGCAATTGATTTTGGGTTAAAGTTTTCTCTTTTTTAAATGAAAATTTAACTGTTTGGTTGTAAATCCACCTGTTTGGTTGATCAATATTTTTTTAAATTTAACTGCTTGGTTGAAAATTCATCTTTGTAGGTTGAAAATTCAACTATTCGATTACAAATTTATCCATTTTGTGGAAAATTCGTCTTTTTTGATAGAAAATTCATCTTTTTTTGGTAGAAAAGTTCTTGGTTGAAACTCATCATTCTTGGTTAAAAATTCTACTGTTTAAGAAAAAAAACGTGTTTTTGGCTTGAAAATTCAACTATTTGGTTAAATATTTAACTAGTTTGTTGAAAATTCGTCTCTTTTGCTTGAAAGTTCAACTATTTGGTTGTAAATGCAACTGTTTGGTCTAAAATTAATTTTTGTTGTTGAAAATTCTACTATTTGGTTGAAAAATAATCTCTTTTGGTAGAATATGAATCTTTTTCGTTTAAAAATTCAACTACTTTAATGAAAATACAATATATTTCGACTAAAAAATCACCCTATTCCTGTTTTGAGAGCATTTTGGACTGTGAATTCTGTGAATCAGAAACTTGTTTTCAACAGTTGAGTGGACACCCTATCCTAGATCCGTAGTTAGCGGGCTAACTGACTGAATCCGAACTGACTCAAATCTTTATTCAATAATTTGCCAATTGTTCTTTAAATCATTTTATAAGTTTCTCTTACTCATCCATTAGGGAAGGAAATTTTGATTCAGTTTGGGACGTTGGTAGCTTAATGGCATGACACCCTTTTCAGATACCGATAATTACGAGTCGTCATTTTGGAAACGACTCCAGGGAGAATGGGATAAAATTCTGTCTTCCGAAAACATTTCAGCTACGCATCCCTGGATATCCGAGTACGACACATACTATGACCCCTTCAAGGAGTACAAATTTAACGAGAACAACCCGATGGTGGATTTGCCGGACGCCTTTGAGGAGGGAAAGAAGAGACTGGTGATGGGAGATCTTCCGAGCGCCGTTCTTTGCTTCGAAGCAGCTGTAAAACAAGATGCAAATAATGTGGAAGCGTGGCTCCTTCTGGGAAAGACTCAGGCTGAAAACGAACAGGATCCATTGGCAATTTCCGCTCTGAAACAGTGTTTAACCCTCGATCCGGCGAATTCTTCTGCGAT
Organism: Andricus curvator; assembly: GCA_932195095.1. Lineage (NCBI taxonomy): Eukaryota > Metazoa > Arthropoda > Insecta > Hymenoptera > Cynipidae > Andricus > Andricus curvator. The sequence continues at coordinate 55,405 of CAKNYM010039653.1, forward strand.
GATGGCTCTCGCAGTTTCCTACACGAATGAGTCATTTCAGAGTCAGGCGTGTTTGACTCTCAAAGAATGGCTTATGAAAAACGAAAAATACAAACACCTCACACCCTCGAGTCCGTCAGTTCAACGTCCACAGACTGGGGTTTCTACTATCTTATTTAAGTGAGTTGCCTCGATAATCGAAAAACAGTTTTCCTGTCGCTTTCTATTGTAAGAATTGTTTTATTTAGAAAAATGCTTGTACTATTTTGAATTAAGAATAGTGTGACTATTTAGGCTTGTCAGGAAATTTTGTTGGTCAGGAAAAGTCAGGGATTTTGATGAAGGAAAAGAAATGGTAAAAGTCAGGGAATTTCTGTAAGAAGGACTTTATGTAACTGTCAAGAATAGTCAGGGCTGCGCGCAGTCACTTTTAGTCATTTTTTAAAATCTAAAATCACTTTTTAGTAACTTTTTTAAATGAAAAGATCACTTATTTAGTCACTTTTCTTTCAATTAATTAACTCATGGGTTAACCACTATTGAATTCAGGTCTATACCTATTTCTGCATGTTCCTGAATTGTTTTGAAATATTTTAGTGTATTTTAAAATATTCCAACGAAATTTTAACCGATTTCAGTAATTTGAAGGGATTTTAAAGGGTTTGAAATATTTTAGTTTATTTTAAACGATTCCAAGGAATTCTCAAGAGCTTTAAAAAGTTTCAAGGGATTTCACCAGATTGCAAAGGATTTGAAATATTTTAGGATATTTTAAAAGATTCCAAGAAATTTTTACTAGATTTCAATAATTTGAAGGGATTTCAAAGGATTTTAAAGATTTTGGGGTATTCTTAAAAATGCCAACGATTTTTAATGATCTTTAAAAGCATTTCGAATGATTTCAAAGGATTATAAATATTTTAGGGTATTTTAAAAGATTCCAAGGAATTTTCAAGAGCTTTAAAAAATTTCAGGGGATTTCAAAAGATTTTAAATATTTTAGGGTATTTTTTAAAATTCCATGGAATTTAACAGATCTTTAAAAGGTATCAAAGCATTTCGAATAATTGCAAAGGATTATACATATTTTAGTGTATTTTTAAGAATTCCAAGGACTTTTCAAGAATTTTAAAAAGTTTTAAGGCATTTCAACAGGTTTTAAAGGATTTAAAATATTTTAGGGCATTTTGAAAGATTCCAAGGCGTTTTTAATAGATTTCGATAATTTAACGGGATTTAAAAAAAATTGAAAGATTTTGGGGTGTTTTTAAAGATTCCATTGAATTTTCAAGAACTGTAAAAAGATTTCAATAATTTGAAGGGATTTCAAAGGATTTTAAATATTTTAGGGTATTCTTAAAAATTCCAAGGAATATAAAAGATCTGTAAAAGATTTCGAACGATTTCAGAGGATTAGAAATATTTTAGCGTATGTAAAAAGTTTCCAAGTAATTTTTAATCGATTTCATTATTTTGAAGGGATTTCAAAGGGTTTGAAATATTTGAAGGAATTTAAAAGATTTCCAAAAAATTTTAAGAATTTTTTAAAGTTTCAAGGGAATTTAAATGATTGGAAAGAATTAAAAATATTTCAGGGTATTCTAAAATATTCCAAGAAATTTGTAATAGATTTCAATAATTTGAAGGGATTTCAAAGGATTTTAAAGATAATATGATATTTTTTAAATTCCAAGGAATCTTACAGATCTTTAAAATGTTTCAAAGCATTTCGGATGATTTCAAAGGATTATAAATATTTTAGGGTATTTTAAAAGTGTCCAAGGAATTTGTAATAGATTTTGACAGTTTGAAAAAATGTCCAAGAAGTTTGATAGATTTTGGGGTATTTAAACAAATTCCATGAAATTTTCAAGAGCTTTAAAAAGTTTCAAAGGATTTCAAAATATTTCAAAGTATTTTAAATATTTTAGGCTATTGTAAAAGAGTCCAAGGAATTTTTAAAATATTCAAGAATTTGAAAGGATTTCAAAGGATTTTAAAGATTTTAGGGTATTCTTAAAAATTCCAAGGAATTTAAAAAATTTCAAAGCATTTCGAACGATTTCAAAGGATTACAAATATTGTAAGGCATTTTAAAAGTTTCCAAGGAATTTTTAAACTATTTCAATAATTTTAAGGTATTGAAGGGATTTCAAAATATTGCAAAGGATTTTTAATATTTTAGGGTATTTTAAAAGATTCAAAGGAATTTTCAAAAGATTTCACTAATTTAAAACGATTCCAAAGGATTTTCAACATTTTAGAGTATTTTTAAAAATTCCATGGAAGTTACAAGAGCTTTAAAAAGTTTCAAAGGATTTAAAAAATTTCAAATTTCAAAGGATTTTAAATATTTCAAGGTATTTTAAAATATTTCAAGGAATTTAAAAAAGCTTTCAATAATTTGAAGCGATTCCAAAGGATTTTAAAGATTTTAGGGTATTTTTTAAAATTCCCAGGAATTTTAAAAATCTTCGAAAGGTTTCAAAGCATCTCGAATAAATTTAAAGGATTATAAATATTTTAGGGTATTTTAAAAGTTTCCGAGGAATTTTTAATAGATTTTTATAATTTGAAGGTTTCAGAGAATTTGAAATATTTTAGGGCATTTTTAAAGATTCCAAGGCATTTTCAAGTGATTTCAAAATTTTCAAGGATTTAAATGAATTGAAGGGATTTTAAAAACTCTCAAGGTATTTTACTAAATTTTCTAGGATGTCCGAAGATATCAGATTTCATGTAATTTCACGGGCTTTATCGTATTTTAATGGAATTCAAAGTATTTATTCACAAGAATTGAGAGGTTTCGTAGGATTTTTATGATTTTCAAATATTTTAGGTATTACCAACGATTTTAAAGATTTTAGGATATTTTAAAAGATTCCAAGGAATTTTTATGGATTTCAATAGTATGAAAGGGTTTCAAATAATTTTCAAAATTCAAGGATATTTGTTTAAATTCCAAGGAATTTTTATGAGCTTTAAAAGATTGCAAGGGATTTAAAAAGATATTAAAGAATTTGAGATATTTTAGGGTACTTAAAAAAATTACAAGGAATTTTGATTGATTTCAATCATTTGAAGTGATTCCAAAGGATTTTAAAGATTTTAGGTTGCTTTTAAAAATTCCTAGGACTTTTCAAGAACTTTAAAGAGATTCAAGGGATTTCAACAGATTTTAAAGGATTTGAAATATTTTAGGGTATTTTAAAAGATTCTAAGGAATTTTTGATTGATTTCAATAACTTGAAGCGATTTCAAAGGATTTGCAATATTTTAGGGCATTTTTAATAATTCGAAGGCATTGTCAACATATTATAAAAAATTAAATAAATTTTCAAGGATTATTTAAGGAGTGTAAGGGATTTGAAAAAATTTGCATGCGGTTATAAAGAATTTCTTAGAATTTCGGAATATATGGAACGATTTCATAGAATATATACGGTTTTAGGATCTTTTAAAAGATTTCAATGGATTTTCGAGGATTTCAATGATTTTATGGGATGTTAAAGGCTTTCAAGGAATTTTAGAAAATTGTCCAGAATTTCACAGAATTTTATAATATTTTAATGTATTTCAAAGAATTTGTTCACAAGGAGTGAGGGATTTGGTGGGGTTTTTTCAAAGATTTCAAAAGATTTTCAAATATTTTTTCGAATTCGTTCCAATTCATCTGGAATTCACATTGAATTCTTATTAATTTATTCTGCATTCTTTGGAATTCTCTTGGATTCTTCTAAATTCACTTAATTCTACTCAATTCAATAGAGTAAAAAAATGCTATTAGTTTTTATTTAATTCATCTTGAAGCCTGTTAAAATCACTTTGAATTCTTAGGTATTTCATCAAATCCTTTTGATTTCCCTCGTATTTTTCTAAACTTATTTTAAACACACTTAATTCAATGGAATTTTTCCCTAATTCATATCAATTCTTTTGAATTTAACTTGAATTGTTTTGAAGTCTCATAAATATAATTCTTTTAAATTCAAAAGAACGTCAGTCACGTTCGTAACTTTTAGTCACTTTTTGGATTAAAAATTAGTAACCTTTGGTCACTTTTTCACTTTTCTCGAGTAAATTAGGCTGTGTCAGTCCTAAGAATAATAAAAAATTTATGAATATAAACTTAAAATTGTTTTATTTTATAAAAGATTCTATATTAAAGATGTTATAAGATTAGACTTTTTGTCTCTAAATATTAATGGTCAGGGAAAATTGAAAATTATTCAGGGGAAAATCAGGGAAAAGACCGGGATTTTTAAAAATGAAGTTTTGCGGCCACTCTGGTTTGAAGATTAGATTGGGGAGTTAAAGGCTGATGCAAAACTTTTTTTGCTTTTTCTCAAATTTAATCCAAGTGTTGACTTTCCAGCGATGTTCACAACGAAGTAAAGGATCTCTTTATTCAGGCAGCTAGATTGCAGCCACGAGACACGATAGACGCGGATGTTCAGTGTGGACTTGGCGTGCTTTTTAATCTCTCGAGCGAGTACGATAAAGCTGCAGATTGTTTTCGAGCAGCGATACAAGCGACACCTGATGTATGTTTTATTCCTTTTATTTTAATTGCTTAGATTATGTGTTAACAGGGTGTCTACCCTACCTGGAAAACCGGGAATTGTCGGGAAATTTTTATATACTTAATAAAACCCGGAAATGCCAGGGAATTTTTTTTCAAGTCAGGGAATTTTTTCGAGAGCATGCTTAATTTTTTTTAAATTGCAATATAAACTTGAATACTAATGATTATTTATTTGTTAAAGTAACTTTATATTACTGTATTGAACTATTTTGTTCTAATTTTTGTTTTTAATTAATTTTTTTTACTGAAAATTTCAGCTATTCTATTTTAGGTTGAAAATTAAAAATCTCTCTTGACTGAAAAATCATTCTTAGTTGAAAATTCAACTCATGTTGAAAGGTCGTCTTTTTTGGTTGAAATACCTACTACTACAGTTTTGTTTAGAATTTATCTTTTTTGGAAAAATTAATTTTGTTGGTTGTAGATTCATCGTTTTAATTGAGCATTTATCTCTTTAGTTGAAAAATGAGCTGTTTTGTTGCAAATTTGTTTTTTCTTTGGCTCAAAATTAATTTTTTTGTTTACAATGAAAAGTAAAAAATTCATCATTTTTGTTTGAAAATGTAACTATTTTTTGTAATTAGTTTTTTTTATTTTTATTTTTTCTGACAATGTAACTACTCCAATTGAACATTCCATAATTTTACTTGAAAATTCATCTCTTTGGTTGAACCTTAATTTTTTTAACTAATAATTTAAACATTATTTTTTTTTTAAATTATCTTTTTTAGTTGAAAATTTATATTTTTGGTTGAAAAGTTAACTCTTTCTTTAAAAATTTGTCTATTGTTGAAAATTCAGTATTTTTACTTGAAAAGTTATGATTTTAAAGCGGTTTAAGTTAAGTTTAATATAATGCGCACATTAATTTTACCTAAATATGCACTGAAATGGTTTTAAATTAATGTTATTAACTGAAAATTCAACTATTGTATTTTTGGTCGAAAATTGATCGTTTTTAGTTGAAAATTCAAGTGTCTGGTTGAAAATGAGCTCTTTTGGTAGAAAATTGATCTTCTTGGTTGAAAATTCATCTTTTTATTAAAAAATTCAACAGTTCGTCTGCAATTTTCTCTCTTGACGTAAAAATCTTTGTTAGTTGAAAATTCAACTTATGTTTAAAAGTCTCCTTTTTTATTGAATTCAACTGTTTTTGGTTAAAAATTTAAATCTTCTTTGGTTGAAATATCAACTACTATATTTTTCGTTCAGATAGATTCATAATTTTAGTGGAAAATTTATCTCGTTGGCTGAAAATTATTATTTTTTACAATAAAAAGTTGAAGATTCAGCATTTTAGTTAAAAATTCATCATTTTGTTTGAAAATGTAACTATTTTTTTGATAATTAACTTTTTTTGAAAATTAACTATTTTTCAACTGAAAATATAACTGTTACAATTGAAAAATCCATCCTTCCTATATTTGAAAGGTTTAGTTGAAAATTCATCTGTTTGGTTGATCATTACGTTTTTTTAACTAATAATTTAAATATTCATTTTTTGGTTGATATTTTATCTTTTTTAGTTGAAAATTCAACTATCCAGTTAAAGATTCTTCAGTTTATTTGAAAATTCATCATTTTAGTTTAAAATTAATTTTATTTTAACTGACAATTCAAATATTCTATTTTTGGTTGAAAATTGATCTTTTTTAGTACAAAATTCAACGATTCGGTAGAAAATTAATCTTTTTGTTTAAAAAATAATCTTCTTGTCTGAAAATTTATCACTTTGGCTGAAAATTGTTTTTTTTTTGTTTGTTGAAAATCGAACTTTTTTAGTTCAAAATTCAACTAATTGGTTAAAATTGAACTCTTATTGAAAATTGTTTTTATTTAAAATTATAATCTATTTTGTTTGTAATATCAACCCACATTTTTCGTTGAGAATTATCTTTTTCATTATAAAATTCTACTATTTGTTTGAAAATTTCATTATTTTGTTGAAAATTGATTTTCTTAACTGAAAATTCAACTATTCCATTTTTTGCTAAAAATTAATCGTTTTTCGTTGAAAATTTATCTTCTTTGATTGAAAATAAAACTACTTGGTTGAAACTTAAAACATTTTTGGTTGAAACCCGATCTTTTTTAGTTCAAAATTCAACCATTTGGTTGACAATTGATCTTTTGTATTTGAACATTCAACTATTTGGTTGAGAATTTATGTATTTTGTTGAAAAATCGTCTTTTTTCGGTAGAAAATTAATCTTTTTGGTTACAAATTCAACCATTTGGTTAAAAATTCATCTATATTGTTGAAAATGCAATATTTCACTTGAAAACTTATGAATTTGAAGCCGTTTAAAGCATAAGAAGATCAAGTAAAAGTTTCTTTCAGTTATTATTCAAATTCATGGACTTAAGACACAAATTCAAGAAATGATTAATTATGTTTTCAGTATTATTTACTTATTTAATTAATCGATTGTGCTAATATATTTAAGAATATTTGTAATATAATTTGTCAAAGCTTTTTAAATTAAACATATTAATAGAATCGCTAGAAACTAGAAAAAAAAACATAATAAACTCGCGAATGGAATTGTCAGGGATTTTTTCCCAGGGTTTGAGTAGATGCCCTGGTTAATCAGAGAAATTTTGTGCATGAGTAAACTCTCTTTTTTTTTCTTGTAGGATGCAAAATTGTGGAATCGATTGGGTGCGACTCTGGCTAATGGTCAGAGATCGGAAGAAGCTATTGATGCCTATCACCATGCCTTGGAACTAGCACCTGGATTCATCAGGGCTCGTTATAATCTTGGAATTTCCTGCATTAATCTCTGTGCATACAAGTAAGTTTATTGTGTATAATTTTACACAAATTTAAGATTTCAAACTCATTTTCAAATTAGAATTGAAGACATGAAAATTATAACTGCAGGTCTCGGACTCATCGCACTATTGACACTATTTGACACTTTTTTTGAGCGATGACACTATTTTGCTACTATTTCGAAAAAAATTACACTAAAGATACTATTTTCTTGAAATTTGCCGCTAATGCTACTTTGTTGGCGTATTTCTTTACTTTTTCTTGAAAAATATTTTTGAAGTTCTTCATTAATTGGCTAAAATAGTATGTCAAGGAATCACAACATACTGGAAAATTGTCTTAATGACTGATGAGGGTCCGTGCATAAATTGCGTAAAGTTTTTTTCTGAATTAACACGGTAGTTCAACTTTTAACCAAGTAGTTTAATTTTAAACCAAAAAAGATGAATTCTTAACAAAAAATGTAATAGTTTATATTTTAATGAAGAAAAGATTTTCATTTAAAATGAAACACAGTTTAATTGAATCAACCCAGTTGCATTTTTAACCAAAAATGATAAACTTTCTACCAAAAGAGATAAATTTTCGAATCAAAAAGACAAATTTTCAACCAAGAAAGATTTTTCAGTCAATAAAGAAATAAATGTTTATCCAAAATGTATAATTTTTAAGCTGAAAAATTGATCATGCTACAAAACAGTTGAATTGTCAACCAAGTAGTTAAATTTTCAACCAAAAAGATGAATTTTTAACACAGAAGGTTAATTTTCTACCAAAAAAGATTAATTCTCAACAAATTGTATTTTTTTACCTAATAGTGGAATTTTCAACCAAGACTAATTTTCAACAAAATACATACATTTTTAACTTACTAGTCGTTAATACTCGAATTTTTAAACTAAAAAAGATAAATTTTTAACTAAAGATGGCGGAGTTAAATTTTCATTTATGAGAATTAATTTTCAATGCAAAAAAACTACTTTTCTACAAAACAGTTTAATTTTGTAACAAATAGTAGAATTTTCTTCCAAATTGTTGAATTTTCAAGCCATAAAGACTAATTGTCTCCAAAATACTTGAATTTTTAACCTGAGAATAAAAAAAATGATATTTCAACCAAAAGCGATTTCAATTTTTTTTTAAACAGTTGGATTTAACCGACAAAGATGAATTTTCAACAAAATACTCGAATCCTCAACTAAAACAGATTAATTTTCAACCAAGAAGAAATACGAATTTGCTACAAAACAGTTGAGTTTTCAAGATAAAATTTCATTTTCAACCAAGAAAATTAAATTTTCACCAAAAACAAGACCAATTTTCAACAAATAATTACATAAATTTTCAACTAAATAGTTTGAAAAATAGATGTGATGTTATCTACATTTTATTTTTCTAACTTTTAGTTTATTATTTTGAACCAAAAATTGAGTAGTTTAATTTTCATTCAAGAGAATTAATTTTCAATTTAAAAAAAAACGAATATTCTACAAAACAGTTTAAGTTTATACCAGATAGTTAAGTTTTCTATCAAATTGTTGAATTTTCAATAATATACTTGAATCCTCAACTAAAACAGATTAATTTTCAACCAAACAGTTGCATTTTTAAGAAAAAAGTGGTTTTTTTCCGAAAAAATACGAACCAAGCAGTTAAATTATCTACCAAATTGTTGAATTTTCAACAAAAAAAGGTAATTTTCAACCGAAACTGAATAATTTTTAATCAGGCAGTCGCATTTTTAACCACAAAGAGATGAAATTTCGGCAGAAAGAGATCAATTTTCAAATTAAAACAAAACAAATGTCCAAGAACGTAGTTCAATTTTCAAAAAAAAAGTTGTTAGTGAAAAAAACAAAAATTTGAATCAAGTTGTTGAATTTGCAAGCCACAAAGACAAATTTTCAACAAAACAGTTGAATTTGCAACCAAGAAGTATGACTTTAACAAAATTGTTGAATTTTCAACAAAATAATTCAATTTTGAACTGAATAATAAAATTTTAACCAAATAATAAATTTTTTGACCAAAAAAGTTGAATTCATAACGAAAAATTTTAATAGTAAAATTTTCAACCGAAAAAAATGAACTTACAACCAAAAATTGTTGGATTTTCTCATTGGGTTCTATTAATTAATAAGAATTTAGATAATTTATAGACTAACATTTTAAATAAACATTGAAGTTCATTTTTAATACTTTAAAAATATTATATTAGAAAACTTTTAAATTTTAAATTCGGACGACATACGGTATGTTGGAAAATGCCAGATTTTAGCCCCTGAAGAAATTATAAAATTGTATATAAATTGTCTGAGAACATTTTCATTTTTTATCTCTGAAGTGAGTACGAGGCCTGCAACTGGATAAGGACTAAAAATTAAATTTTACAGGCTCAACAAAAATATTTTTCTGTGATAGGTTTTCAAATAGAAAATGTTAATAAAATTATAGAAGCATGTATTCTCTGGGAACTCTGCATTGAAGATAAGAAAAAATTATGAAAAAAAAAAATTTATGTGTGGGATGGGGCAAACACAAAATATTCTTTAACCAGATTTCCATCTCATAAATTTAAAAACTGCTTATTTTTTACAAAATCACGATAATAGAATAAGGACTTTTTTGGGCCTGTTTAATATCTGCAATTTGTAATAATTTGTAATTACTTGTAAAATTTTGTCAATGTGTCCGACTTTTAGCAAAAATTGGTTTGTAGTAGAATTATTTCTGTAATTTTCCGTTGTTTTTTTATCAAATCGTTAGAAATTGTACAAAATTACAAAAACAATTCTACTTAAAACTAGAAGTTTTTGCTTCAATTCGTACACTTTAACAAATTTTTAGAAGTAATTACTAATTAAAAATGCTTAGAAAAAATATAATTTTCACTTTGTTTTACTTTATTGTATTTTCACAACAAAATGCAATGAATTAAAATAAAGTACAATAATGTGAAAATGGTAATTTTTTGTAAAAATTTGTAAAATTGTCCGAATTCTGGTAAAAGCTTTTAGTTTCGAGTAGAATGATTTTTGCGATTTACTACAATTTTTAACGATTTTTTCGAAAACAATCGAAAATTACAAAAATATTTTATTTTAAAGTTTTTGCTAGAATTCGGACTCCAGTAACCAATTTTTACAAAAAATTACAGCTTTCACATTAATGTACTTTATTCTATTTTATTGTAATACAACAAAGTACATTAATGTCAAAATTGTAATTTTAAAATGTTGTAAAAGTGTCCGAATTTTAGCAAAAAAAAGTCTAATAGATTTTGTTACATTATGTTTCCAAAAAATGTATACGTTTTGTTAAAAATCTACTAAAATTATGAACATTATAAAATTTGTCAATCTTCAAAAATAACAACTTTACGTTTGTTTAATAAAAACAATATAAATATGAAAACGCTTATATTTATATTTTTTAAACGAAAACGAAGTTTTGTTTAAAATTAAACGAAAACTTATTTCTTTTCTTAAGAAATCAGAGGATATGCAAATTATTTAGTTTTCCGTTTTCGTTACGGTCCAAAAATTTGCAATTTTATAAAATTAAAACGTGTTTTCCCTTTTCCATAGGGAAGCTGGCGAACATCTTTTGACTGCCTTAAATCAACAAGCTGCTGCAAAAGACGTTTTAGGAGAAAAAGCACCACCAAAAGCAATGTCTGATACAATCTGGTCGACTTTACGACTAGTCGTATCGCTCATGCATAAATTCAATCTTAGTGAGGCTGTAGAAAACAGGTAAAACTAAAATTAGATTTAATTTACAACCAGAATTTATTATCCACCGATTTTTACTTTTGAATTTCATACCCAGAAAAATATTTCTTCAAATGAACAAAACAAGTTTATTGAAATTAAAGAAAAATTATTGAAATCAAACAGGATAGCCGCTGGACCGGGAATCTTTTGAGACCGGAAATGACAGTAAATTTATTTCTTGGTCGGGAATTTACACATTTTTAGAAGAAAAATCTATCCAAGCACTTGAAATATCACATGATATAATGCAATTTAAAATAAGTACGATTTCAACTATTTTTTAGTTTTAAGTTCAATTGTTAACTTTTTCAATTATGAAATCATTTAGTTTACAATGCGTAATTCTAAAATCTATTATTTTAAAAAAGTTCCGTTTTAGTTCTTCATTTTTAGGCATACATTTTCAATTGAAAGAATTTTAAAATGCAGTTTTGAAGACTTGACCAATTAAAAATTAAAAGCGTTTGAAATTGAAAATATCGAGTAAAAAAAGTTTTAAGTTGATCAACTGTGAATATAAATTAATTAATGATTTTTTAAATTGTACAATAATTGATTTTGCAGAATTGAAGGTTAAAAATTGAGCTGTTTCAATGCGAAAGCGTCAGTAGTTGAATAACTGTTAAAATCTGATTGAAACTTCATAAACTACATATTTTAAATTTTTAAACAAATTCAAAGTAATAGATTCATAATTAAACACTTTTATTAAATTGAAACTCCTATTTAAATATTGTTTCCGTCTAAAATATTTAATTTGGAATCTATTCAATTAAAAAAAAATAAGAATAAGACCAATTTTTAATATTTAGAAATATTTGACTGTTTATTTAAAATCTGTAACTATAAATCAGGTATTCAAAAATACAAATTGGAAACTGAATTATTTCATACACATACAGGAAGACTTGAATCGTTAAAATTTCAGGGTGCTAAATTTAAACTTTGAACGTTACAATATTTTATATTTAAATGAAAATGTTGAATTTTTATGTATAAATAACAATTGAACAATTATTAATTTGTGAAAATTCGCGTAAGTTTAAGAGTTATTTAGAAGTTTTGAAAAGCTTCAAACTTTAGTTAAAACTTGAAAAGATTTCAAAAAATGTATAACAAAATGTAGATTTTTTAGGAATTCGAACAAAAAATTCAGAAGATTTTTAAGCGATTTGAAAGGTCTGGAAAGAATAAAACAATTTACTAAATATTCTAGGAAAATTGAAAATGATTTTTATGTTAAAAAATTAATTTCAAGAGCATATTTAAAAAGATTCAAAAGATTTGCAAAATTTTCAAAAATGAATCTGTAAGATTTTATAGCAATTTCTTGTATTTTGCAGGATTTTTTTAAATTTTTAGGAAAAATCCAAATCATGTTGAAGGTATTTAGAGGTTTTAAACAAATTTCCAAAACAATTTAAAATTAGAAAAGATTTCAAACATTTTAAAAAAAGTAGTTTTTTGAAGCTTTTGAAATCAAAAAATTTTAAGCTTCTTATGGATTTTGAAAGGTTCCAAGATATTAAAAAAATAAAAAAATTTTATTATTTTTTATTTTAAAAAAGTGATTTTAAGAAAATATTTAAAAAGATTTCATAACAGGAACAAAATTTGATCTATGAATAACATTTGAACGATTATTAATTTATAAAAAGTTCGAGTAACTTTAAGAGATATTTAAAAGTTTTTAAAAGATTATAAATTAATTTAAAACTTGACAAGATTTCAAAAATTTTTTAACAAAATGTAGATTTTTGAAGATTTTGAAGAAAAGTTTCGAATTTTTTTAAGCATTTTGAAAGGTTTTGAATGAATAAAAAATTTTCTCAAGTTTCCTAGGAAAATTGAAAATGATTTTTTATTTTGAAAAAATTATTCTAAGAAAATATTTAAAAAGATTTAAAAACAAAAATGAGTAAGTTTAAGAGACATTTAAAAGCTTTGAAAAAATTAAAAAGTAGTTTAAAATTTGACAAGATTTCAAAAAATTCTAAACAAGATGTAGATTATTGAAGAATTCGAATAAAAAATGCAGTAGTTTTTAAGAGCTTTGAAAGGTTTTGAAAAAATACAAATTTTTATTAAGTTTCCTAGGAAAATTGAAAATGATTTTTCATTTCGAAAAATGAATTTCAAAAAATTTCCAAAATTGTCAAAAAAGAATCTAAGATTTTAAAGCAATTTTTTTAATCTTTCAGGGTTTTTAAAAAATTTTAGGAAAAATTCGAATAATTTTAAAGATACTTTAGATGCTTTGCAAAAATTCAAAAAATAATTTAAAATTAGAAAAGTTTCCAAAAAATAAAAAAAAAGTAGATGTTTCAAACTTTTGAAATAAAAATTTTAAGCTTCTTATGGATCTTGAAAGGTTCGAAGATAGAACATCTTTTTTAAGATTCCTGGAAAAAAATTATTTTAAGAAAATATTTTAAACGTTTTTAAAAGATTTCCAAAATTGTCAAAAAATAATCTGGAACATTTTAAGGAAAGTTTTTTAATCATTTGCACAGATATTTAAAAGTTATGAAGAAATTGCAATAATAATTTAAAGTTTCAAAAGATTTCAAAAAATGTAAACAAAATGTAGATTTTTCAAGATTCCGAAACACAACTTAAAAGCTTTTTAAGGATTTTGAAAGGATTGAAGATAAAAAAAAAAATTCTTAAGATTCCTGGGAAAATTTGTTATGACTTTTATTTTGAAAAATTAATTTTAAGAGAATGATTAAAAATATATCAAAGCTATTTTTGAAGTGTAAATAAGAATTGAAGAAAAAATGGTTTAGAATGATATAATTTTTAAAATTTAAACAATTGTTGATTTATTTCTTAATTTAGAGCATTGAAAATTATTTTATTTAATCTTTGAACTGTGCAATTTATAAAGTTTGAAAATTTTTAATTTTGTAGTTTAATGGCATTTAATTTGAAGATGTTCAATTTAAAAGTGTTTGAAGCTTCCATTTTAAAAGTTTAAAATTCAAAAGGGTTTCACTTTGTGTGCTTTTATTTGCGTTTCAGTTTTTATAACTTCAAATGAAAAAAATTTTAGCTTCAAGAGTTCGAGTCTTTTAATTTCAATGACCATGAACAATTTGTGTAAATCGGGAAATGACCGGGAATTTTTTTCCTCGATTAAAACGGCCACCCTGTCCAAGCAATTTAATTTAAATCAATTTTTCGTTTGTTTGAACAAAAGTCTTTCTTACATTTAATTCTTATTTCAGAGATCTAGCAACGTTAAACAAAGAGTTCGACATGGATTAAAGACTATTTTTGGACAACATATTGGGAATGCTGAAGTTAGGACTGTTAAATATTTACTATACCAGAATACGTCGAGAAGGGGAGGTCGATGTATGTTAAGTGCCGATTGCAGTTTAGCGCAGATAGGAATCTTTTATAAGTTTGTAGGTAGAACAAAACAAAAAAAATACGGAAAAACAATAAAAATTTAGTACTGTAAGGTATTATACACTCGTTATCTGTTTAGAGTATATTTTCCTTGGTAAAAAGACTTTTGAAGGGAAGAAAACCCTTTCATAACAATCCCCTCGTAACTCTTTTTTAACGCTACGTTCGCCTTTTTGAACAACCGAGCCTTGTATATACACAGAAATATGAAAATCTCACGCAGCGGCTCTTATACTTCGATTTTACAGGGGAAATAAGGGGAATTCCATTAACAACATTTTTTTCTTCGAGTATTGTAACTGAATTTTAGTTGATAAGTTTCTAGAACGATACTGAAATTATCATTTTATGTATAACGTCTTCTTTTTTTTAAATCATTATCCTTTTTCCGAAAGACAACTTTCCATTTACAGAAAGTATGCAAAAGAAGACTTGAGAGCCTATAATTTTTATACTTTATTAGATCCTAGCAAATTGGCACTTTAAAAGCTCATCATATAAAAGCAATTGTCAAAACCGGGCGCAATAAGTTGACTACTGCATACCTGCATTTGGACTGCACGATTTTTATGTTATTTCGTTGTAAATCATGTGACAAAACGACTAAAATCTAAGCCGGAATCAAATAGTTTGAATTGAGATGGAAAGCGTCAGCTCATCTATTTTTAGAGTTTACCTTTGTTGACTTTATTTGCGAAGATTTGCTAAGTCTTTATACAATCGGATGCAAACATTTTTCAGTAAAGCTATATGAAAATAATTTTAACTATGTACACGGTTTTGCGCTATTTTGAAAACAATAAATATGTTAAAACGAGAACGAGTCTACAATTTACATTTATTATTTTTTCTTTTCCCCCGTTTTCAAGAAACTTCCTATTTTTCCCATTTTTCTTGATTCTTCACTTAAATCTGACTGAATTAATAGAACCCAATTAAAAAATCCAAATATTCTTGGTTAAAAGTTAATTTTTGTTGTTGAAAAGTCTACTATTATATTTTTTGGTTCGGAATTCGTCTCATTTGGTTTAAAATTTAATTATTTTGTTAAAAATTAAACTATTTTATTAAATTAAAAAGTCATCCTCTTTGGTATAAAATTCAACTACCTGGTTGAAAGTAGAATCAATTTGTTAAAACTTCACCTGACTGGTTGCTAATTCAACTATTTTATTGAAAATTCGTGTTTCTTTGGTTGAAAATCAAATTTCTTAACTGAAAATTTAACTATTCCATTTTTGGCTGAAAGTTTATCGTTTTTAGTTGGCAATTTTATTACATACTATTACATTTTTCGTTGAGAATTTATGATTTATTTATTGGTTGAAAATGCGTTTTTTGGTGGAAAATTAATTTTTTTAACTATTCAATTTTTGGTTGAAAATTGATCTTTTTAATTTGAAAATTCAAATATTTGGTTAAAATTTTAATTATTTTGTTGAAATCTTAATTATTTTGTTGCAAATTCAACTACCTGGATGAAATTTGACTACTTTGTTAAAAAAAATTTTTATTGATTGATCTTTTTTTCTCTGTTGTCAAGAACCTTCCTCTTTTTCCCATTTTCTAGCGTTTTTTCTTTCTTAAATGCAAACTGTATTAATAGAACCAAATAAAAAAAATTGTTTAAAAGTTCAATTCGTTTAGTTGAAAAGTCAATTATTTTGTTTAAAATGCAACTCTTTTGTTAAAAAGTCATCTTCTTGGTCAAAAATTCAAATACTTGATTGAAATTGAACTAATTTATTAAAAACTAATTTTTTTGGTTGATTCATCTCTCTGCTTGAAAATTTAACTATTTTTGCTGAACATTCGTTTCATTTTTGGCTGAAAATTAATATTTTTAACTGAAAATTAAAGCATTTTTTAGTTAAAAATTTATCTTTTTTAGTTCAAAATTGAGCTCTTCGGTTGATAATATGTATTTTATTGGAAATTCATCTTTTTGGTAAAAAGTTAATCTTTTTTATTGAAAATTCGACTATATGATTGAACGTTGAACTCTTTTGTTGATTTTTTTTTATTCATGATTTCAGTCGAAAATTCGTTTCTTTATTGGTTGAAAATTATTTTTTTTAACTGAAAATGTAAGTATTTCATTTTTGATTGAAAATTGATGGTTTCTAGTTCAAAATTCAAACTTTTTTGTTGAAAATTAGTCTTTTTAGGTAGAAAATTAATCTTGGTGAAAAATTCATAATTTTTGTGTAAAAATGCAATTGTTTGGCGAATAATTAATCTGTTTTAGTTGAGAATTTATCTTTCTCAGTTAAAAATTCAACTATTTGGTTGAAAAATGATGTATTTTATTGAAAATTCGTCTTTTCTGTAAAAATCAATCTTTTTAGGATTGAAAATTCTACTATTTGGTTAAATGTTGAACTCTTCTGTTGAAAATTCATTTTTTTTTTAAGATTCATAATTTCAGTCGAAAATGCATCCGGTTGAAAATTCGTAATGCTTGTTGACGATTCAACTATTTAGTTGTAAATAAATTTGTTTGCTGAAAATTCATATTTTTGGGTTGAGAATTTCAATGGATTGTAAAAAATTCGTCAATTGGCTTGAAAATTCAACAATTTGATAGAAAATAAACTTTTTGATTAAAAATGCATACTTTTGGTTGAAAATTTAACTAATTTTTAGAAAAATCGTCTTTTTGTTGTTAAAAATTAATTTTTGTATCTGAAAATATAACTATTTAATTCTTATTGAAAACTTATCTTTTTTAATTGAAAATTTAACTATTTGATTAAAAATTCATCCATTTTGATTGAAAATTTGTCTATTTTGTTAGTCATCTTTTTTGGTTAAAAATTCAACTTTTTTGTTGAAAATTCTTCCTTTGGGGCTGAAAATGTATCTTTCTTCGTTGACAATAAACGTTTTTGCTTGAAAATTCAACTATTTGATTAAAAATTCAACTATATTGTTAGAAATTTAATTATTTTGTTGAAAATTGAAATATTTTGTTAAAATCTTTTCTGTTCTAAAATTCAACTGTTTTGTTGAAAATTTGCCCTTTAGGAATTCATCTATCTTCGTCGACAATAAGCTTTTTTGTTGAAAATTAACTTTTTTTTTAAATACGACTGTCTTCGAAAAAATCTTCTTTTTGGCTTCAAAATTCAACTATTTGGTAAAAAATGCATCTATTTTGTTTGAAAATTAACTTTTTTGTTGAAAATTCAACTGTCTTCGAAAAAGTTCGACTTTATGACTTGAAAATTCAACTATTTGGCCAAGAGATCAACTATTTCGTTGAAAATGTATCTAGTTTGCTTGCAAGTTCTACTATTTTATTGTTAATGTAACTGTTTGGTTGAAAATTTTGTTGTTGAAAACTCATCTTTTTTGTTAAAAAATTATTCCGTTTTGATTGAAAATTCTACTATTTGGTTGAATGTTGAACTCTTTTGTTGAATTTTGTTTTAATTCATCATTTCAGTCGAAAATGCATCTCTTTGATTGAAAATTGAACTATTTTGTTAAATATTCGTTTCTATTTTGGTTGAAAATTAATTTTTTTAACTGAAAATAAAACTATTTAATTTTTCATTGAAAATGTATGTTTGTTTACTTTATTTGCAAGGATTTGCTAAATCTTTATACATTCGGATGCAAACATTTTTGAGCAAAGCTATATGAAAATAATTGTAACTATGTACACGGTTTTGGGCTATTTTGGAAACAATAAATATGTTAAAACAAGAGCGAATCTACGATTTACACTTATTATTTTTTCTTCGACTTTTTCTGGTCCTCCTTTGCGGTTTTCGGTTTTCTTGCTTCTTCCAGTTTCTTTAATTTTTGTGCGAATTTATCTTTATCCTGTTTTTTCGCAGGCGGTGGCATCCTGTGCCTGAATTCCTTCCTTTCCTTTCGACGAACTGCTTCCCCGCAACCGTGAATCTCTTGCATTCCTGTTTTTAAAACAAAAGTGCAAGATTAGAATAATTATTAGAATAATGATTCAACACAAACTGATATAAATATAAAGGGGCCGTTCATAAACTACGCGACCAATCACTTTCATAATAGTTTTTCCCCTATTCCCCTATTTTTCTCTTTTACAAAGAGATCTTTTTTCCCTGTTGTCAATAAACTTTCTCTTTTTCTCCTTTTTCTCCTTTTTCTAGTTGTTTCGCTTAAATGCGAACTAAATTAGTAGAACCCAATAAAAAACCAAATATTTTTGGTTTAAAGTTAATTTCTGTTGGTTGAAAATTCTAACATTATATTTTTGTTACGGAATTCATTTCTTTTGATTAAACATTCTACTACTTTGGTCAAAAATTCAAATACTTGATTGAAAGTTGAACTAACTTGGGGCCGTTAAAAAAATACGTAACGCTGTTTCCTGACATTTTTGACGCCCCCCTCCCCAAAAAAGGCGTTACGTATTTTTTGAACGGCCCCTTTGTTAAAAACTCACTTTTTTGGTTGAAGATTCATCTCTCTGGTGGAAAATGTAACTAATTTCATTGAAAATTCATGTCATTTTTGGTTGAAAATTTATCTTTTTTTTTTGATAAAAATTCAACTATTTGTTTGTAAATTCATGTATTTTATTAAAAATTCATCTTTTTTGGTAAAAAGTTCATCTTTTTGATTGAAAATTCTACTACTTTATTGAATGTTGAACTCTTTTTTTGTAAATATATTTTTTTAACTCATCATTTCAGTCAAAAATACATCTCCTTGGTAGAAAATTTTACTATTTTTTTTTATTCACTTTTTTTTTTGGTTTACAATTAATTTATATTACCGTAAATTTGACTACTCCATTTTTGATCGAAATTTAAACGGTTTTGTTGAAAATTCTTCATTTTGGATAGAAAATTCGTCTTTTTCACTGGACAATTCAACTATTTTATTGAAAATATTGTTAAATATTCGTTTCTTTTTTGGTTGAAAATTAATTTTTTCAACTGAAAATGTAACTTTTTCATTTATTGCTATTTTCTAGCTGAAAATTCACCTATTTTGTTGAAAATTCGTCTTTTTAGGTAGAAGATTAATTTTCTTGGTGAAAAATTCATCCTTTTTGGTTGAAAATGCAATTGTTTGGTTAATAATTAATCTGTTTTGATTGAGAATTCAACTATTTTTGTTGAAAATCATCATCATGATCTCGTTGAAGATTCAAATATTTAATTGTAAATTAATTTTTTGGTGAAAATTCTTATTTTCGGATTGAAAATTCAACTGCATTGTACAATATTCGCCCATTGGCTTGAAAATTCAACAATTTGGTAGGAAATTAAACTATTTGGTTGAAAATGAACTTTTTGGTTAAAAATTCAAATTTTTGATTGAAAATTAAACTATTTAGGAAGAAACTTGTACTGTTTTGGTGAAGAATTTTTTTTGTTAAAAAATTAATTTTTTTATCCGAAAATTTCACTATTCAATTTTTGGTTAAAAACTTTTATTTTTTAGTTGAAAATTCAACTAAATATTTTGTAAGTCATCTTTTTTGGTCGAAAATTCAACTTTTTTATTGAAAGTTTCTCCTTTAGGTTTAAAAATTCATCTTCCTTCGTTGACAAAAAGCTTTTTTTGTTGGAAATTCAACTTTTTGGTTTGAAACTTCAACCGCCTTCTAAGAAATTCGTCTTTTTGGCTTGGAAATTCAACTATTTGGTTAAAAAGGCAGACTATTTTGTTATAAATTTAATGAGTTTATTGAAAATTCATCTATTTTGTTAAAGTCATGTTTTTTGGTCGAAAATTCAACTTTTTTTTGTTAAAAATTCGCACTTTATGATTGAAAAAAAATCTTTTATGATAGAAAAGTCATATTTCATAGTTGAAAATTCTTCTTTTTCGAATTTGAAATTTGAAAATTTAATTATTTTGTTGAAAAATGATCAATTTTGTTAAAAATTCATCCTTTTTCGTCGAAATTCTTCTTTTTTGTTTAATTGATTGAAAATTCAACTAATTTGTAGAAACTTCGTCTCTTTGTTTTGAAATTTATTTTTTTGGTGCAAGACTCATCTTTGCAGTTGAAAATGTATCTCTTTGGTTAAAAATGTGAATATTTTGTTAAAAATTCAACTACTTTGGTAGAAAAATCAACTATGTGGTTGAAAAATAACTTTTGTGTGAACAATTCATATTTCCGGGTTGAAAATTCAACTGTTTTTGTGAAAAAATTCGTCTTTTTGGATTGAAAATTGAACTATTTTGTTAACAGGTTGCATTTTTTAAATGAATTCAACTGTTATTTTTTAATTAAAATCTTCTTTAGTTGAAATATCAACTAGTACATTTTCGTTGAGAATTCGCCTGTTTTGGTTAAAAATTTCACTACTTAGTTAAATGTTGAACTAGTTTGTTAAAAATGCATTTTTTTTTGGTGTGAAGATTCCTAATTTAAGTTCAAAATTCATCTCTTTAGTTATCTATTTAGTCATCTTTTTAGCTTGAAAATTTAAATGTTAGGTTAAAAGTTCAATTATTTTATTGTTAATGCAACTGTTTGATTAAAAATTAATTTTTGTTGTTAAAAATGAGTTTTTTTCATAAAATTAATCTTTATTGTTTTTTGAAAATGTAACATATTTCGACTTGAATTCTTAGGAATTTAACGCATTTCACATTGAATTCAATATGGTATCTAAATCAATTTTATTTAAAAGAGCCTATTTATTCCCCTATTTTCGTAATAAATAACCGTACTAACCGTGTTCTAAACAAAATCTTTTCTTGCAGAATTCACAATCATAGTGAATAAGTTTCGTTGATTTTTTACAACCTTCGAGCGAACAAACATGATTCGATTTTGTGAACTCAGCAATTACTTTATCAAAATCATCCTCTTTTGGGGGGTTTAATTCTTTCTCCACTTTCAGTTTTTCTTTTTTCTTCTTTGTCTTCAAAGGTATCGTTTCCTCAGTTACATCCTGGGGATCGTCTTCATCTAAGAAAACAAAATGTACTTGAAAATGCTGAAAACTTAATTAAAGGAAAGTGATCAAATCTTTTATGATAAAAAAAGAAACCTTTTTCTTCGGGGTCGTCAGCAGCGATGGTTTCAAAAATGTTGAATCCTTTTCTATTCTGACAACTGCTTAAATCGATTCCCTTATCACTGAGTTTTTTTGGAATTTTGATTTGTTCTTTCACACTGCCTTCCACTTTTACAATATTTTCCACGACCTTCTTTTCCTCTTCTTTTTTACTCAATGCTGTTTTCGATTTCTTTTTCGTACCCCTTTGTGCTGTTTTTTGAATTTCACTTTCCACGTTGTCTGAAACTGTAAATAAAAAAGATATAAACATCCCGAATTAGAATTTTAGGCCTCGGACTCACTTCAGAGATCAAAAATAGTGTAAATAGTTTCCGAAATTAAAAAAATAATGTAAATAGTGTCATGAAATTGCGCAAGTATTAAACTTAGGTGTAATCCGAATTTAAAACTGTGCAATGGAAAATTAACTTGATTTTTGAAGAAAAATTACTCAGTTTTCTAACCTAATATTTTAAAAGTATTAAAAATGAACTTCAATGTTTATTTAAAATATTATTCTTTAACGTATAAATTATCAAAATTCCTATTTATTTATCACCGTCTTTCCCCTTTTTCTCATTTTTTAACTTAAATTCCAACTGAATTAATAGAATCAAATAAGAAAATCTAACCATTTTTAGTTGAAAGTTCATTCTTTTCGGTTGAAAAGTCTACTATTAAATTTTTGGTAATGAAATCTTTTTTTGCTTTTGTTAAAAATCGTATTATTTGGTTCAAAATTGAATTATTTTGTTGACAGAACCTTTTTGTCGAAAATTCATATACTCGGGTTGAAAATTCAACTATTTTGAAGAAAATTCGTCTTTTAGCTTGAAAATTCGACAATTTGATTGAAATATTTTTTCTTTCTTGACTAACATATTTTTGTTTGTTTAATCAAACATCTCTTTCTGTAGAAATTTCACCTTTATTGGTTGAAAACGCAAGTGCCTGATTAAAAGTTAATCTGTTTCGGACGAAAATGAACTTTTTTGTAAAAAATTCAACAATTTGGTTGAAAAGTTATGTATTTTGTCGGCAATTCGTCTTTTTTGGTAGATAATCAATAACAACTATTACTACTTTCTTAAAAGTTTATTTTTTGGTTACAGATAAATAGTTTTAGTTGGAAATTCGTTTTTTTAGGGTAAAAATTAATTTTTTAACTGAAAAATTAACTATTTTGTTGAAAATTCCACTGATTGGTTTTCATATTCTCAGGTTGAAATTTTTTGTTTAAAAATGGACCTTTTTTAGTTTAAAAATTCAGCTATTTAGTTTAAAAAATTTAGAAACGAAAAAATATAAACTAAAAATTAATCAAATAAAATTTGGACTATCATCACATTTATAGTTAAAGCTCTTTAGTTGAAAATTTCTTAAACTGTTGAAAATTCGTCTTTTTTGGTAGAAAATTAATCTTCTTGGTTGAAAATTAAACTATTTAGTTAAAAGTTTATGTATTTTGTTGAAAATTCAACTATCTGGTAAAAAAAGTATGTATTTTTTGATAATCGATCTTTTTGGTAGGAAATAGATCTTCTGCATTGAAAAGTCATCTTTTTGGTTGAAAATTAAACTATCTGGTTGACAATTATACTATTTTGTAGAAAGCTCATCTTTTTGTTAAAACCACAACTGATTGAAAATCAATCTGTTTTCGTTGAGGATTCAACTAATTTGTTAGAAATTCGTCCTTTTTGGTTCAATTTAACTGTTTTTGATTGAAAATGAAAATCTTTTCTTTTTTAAAATATCAACTATTACATTATTTTTCAGAATACAAAATAAAATAATAATTACCAGCTAAGTACTCCTCTGCAGTTTCCAGTAAACCATTTTCCTCGATGTGAGTAAGAAGACTGACGATAACATCATTTTTTTCTACAGTTTCACTGTCTCCAATTACCACAAGCAATCGTCTTGCCCTTGTAACTGCGACATTTAACCTTCGAAAATCGGTTACGAAACCGAGTTCTTTTTCCAAATTTGATCTTACTAAAGAGAGGATAATTACTTCTTTTTCTCTGCCTTGAAAACCATCGACTGTACTTACTTCTATCGGTAATGAATGTGCGATTAATGATCTTCGAATTAAGTCGACCTGGAATACAAAAATGAAGTAGAGATTATAAAAAAATTGCTAGGTTCAAAATATCGAACTTTAATAATATTTATTACAATATCAGGACCCGAACTCAATTGAGAGATAAAAAAACTGTGTCAATAGTGCAGGCCTCGGACTCACCACAATATGGACACTATTTGACACTTTTTTAAACGATGACACTATTTTTTTATTTCGAAAAAATGACACTAAAGACACTATTTTTGAATCAAAAAGACAAATTTTCAACCGAGAAAGATTTTTTATTCAATAAAGAAAAAACTGTCGCCAAAAATTTGGGATTTTCAAGCTAAAAACATGAGAAAGAAGAATTTTCAAAAAAATACATTAATTTTTAAAATAATAGTCAATTTTCAACAAAGAAGATTAACTTTGTAGCAAAAAAAAGACAAATATTTAACAAATTACATAAAATTTCAAATAAATACTTTGAACAATGGATGTGATGATTCAAATTTTATTTGATTAATGTTAAGTTTATATTATTTTTGTTGCTAAACTTTTTAAACTAAATAGTTGTATTTTTAAACCAAAAAAGATCCATTTTTAACCAAAAATGAAATTAGTTAAATTTTTATTCAGGAGAATTAGCTTTAAAAAAAAATGATTTTTTTAGAAAATAGTTTAATTTTGTAGCTGATAGTTGAATTTCATACCAAAATAATTATTAAATTTTCACATCAAAAAACGAATTTTCTATAAAACAGTTCAATTTTGTAGCAAATATTTGAATTTCATACCAAATTATTAAATATTTAAGACAAAAAGACAGTGGAGTTTTCAACCCAAGAATATAAATTTTCAACAATAAAGTTAAGTTTTCAGTTTAAGAAATTCCTTTTTAACAAAAAAAAAAAAAACAACAACAAACATCCAACTAAAATTAAGAATCTTCAACAAAAAAACTGAACTATTAAGAAAGTAGTTCAACTTTCAACCAAGGAGTTGAATTTTCAAACTAAAAAGATTAATTTTCAATGAAAAATGTAATATTCGATATTAAAAAAAAAGGTTTAACTTAAAATAAAAAACAATTGGATTTAACGAAAAAAGACGAATTTGCAACAAAATACTTCATTTTTGACCAAAAGATTGATTTTCTACCCAAAAAGATGAATTAAAAAAAAAATACATCACTTTTTAATCAAATAGTTGAATTTTCAACCAAGAAGATTAATTTTCTACCAAAAAAGACGAATATTTAACAAATTACATAAATTTTCAAATAAATATTTTGAATAATAGATGTGACGTTAGTCCAAATTTTATTTGATTAATTTTTAGTTCATACTTTTTTCGTTTCTAACATTTTTAAATATATAGTAGAATTTTTAAACCAAAAGAGATCAATTTTCAACCTGAGAATTTGAATGGATAAAAAGGTTCATTTACAACCAATCAGTTGAATTTTCAACAAAATAGTTAAATTTTCAGTTGAAAAATTACTTTTTAACAAAAAAAGAAAAAACGAATTTTCAACTAAAATTATCAATCTTCAACCAAAAAAATGAACTTTTAAGAAAGTAGTTCAACCAAGGAGTTGAATGTTCCACATAAAAATATTAATTTTCAACGAAAAATGTAACAGTTTATATTAAAATATATATATATTTTAATTAATAATAGAAAAACTGTTCGATGTAACAAAAAAAACGAATTTTCAACAAAATACTTGATTTTTATCCAAAAAAAGACGAATTTTCAACAAAATGCATACATTTTCAATCAAAAAAAATCTGCCCGCTTCGCGGGCACATTCTCATCGCGCGC
>CAKNYM010039655.1:461-19199 GCA_932195095.1 Andricus curvator
TCTTCATAGTGGAAAAACTCTTGAGTATTTTTTTCAGATTTTCAAAATAATAATTGAGCGAGCGCATGGCGTTCAAATTTTTGGCTGATTTTAGCTAAGAAAATTCATCAGAGTTCATAAACTCGTCAACTGTCAACGGGCAAGCTGACTCCGCATTTGCACCTTTGTTACTCTCAGGGAGTTATTGGTTAGTGGGCGGAGCAGTAAACCACTCACTAAGGACTCAGGTAGTGAGACCCAGATTTCCACCTTTGTATATTTTTCACCTGTTCTAGACTAATCCTTGGATTTCTTAGGAATTTAGATTTTATTGAGAATGTTTTCTTTATTTAAAATTCTGAAGAAATAAGTAATAATTTTATAAGAATAATGGAATAAATTGTATCAATGATAATAGTTTATAATCTATTTAATCTATAATCTATTTAATTTCTTCTGCAATTTAATTTCTTAAACAATTTTCTTTTTCCAACAAATGTTCTTTTTTAAACAATTTAATTTTTTAAACAATTTAATTTTTTTCAATTAAATTTTTAAAATTTTTGTATTCCTTATACAATTTTATTTTTTCATCAATTTTCTTTTTTAAACCATTTAATTTTTTGTTCACTTTTATTTCTTCAACAATTTTATTTTTCAATTAATTACTTTTTTTTATCAATTTTACCATTCAAACAAATTTCTATTATTTGTTGAAATTTTATTTTTCAATCTATTTCATTTCTTCTGCAATTTAATTTATGAAACAATTTTCTTTTTTCAACAAACGTTATTTTTTTAAACAATTTTATTTTTCAAACAATTTAATTTTTTTTAAATTATTTTATTTCTCATACCATTTTATTTCTTCAACAATTTTGTTTTTAATTAATTACTGTTTTTTAGCAATTTTATCATTTAAAAAAAATTGTATTATTTCTTGACATTTCATTTTTTAATCTATTTCATTTCTTCTGCAATTTAATTTCTTAAACAATTTTCTTTTTCCAACGAATTTAATTTTTCAACAATTCAATTTCTTAAACAATTTAATTTTTTTTAATTCAATTTTTTAAATTATTTTATTTCTCATACCATTTTATTTCTTCATCAATTTTATTTCTTCAACAATTTTGTTTTTAATTAATTACTTTTTTTTAGCAAATTTTATCATTTAAAAAAAATTTTTATTATTTGTTGACATTTCATTTTTTAATCTATTTAATTTCTTCTGCAATTTAATTTCTTAAAAAATTTTCTTTTTCCAACAAATTATATTTTTTTTAAACTTTATTTTTTAAACAGTTTTATTTGGTAAACAATTGTTTTAATTTGTCAAACATTTTATTTTTTCAACATTTTTATTTTTTGTATAATTTTATTTTTTAAACAATTTAATTTTTTAAACAATTTCTTTTTTCTAATATTTTATTTTTTATCATTTTATTCTTTCAATACTTAATAGATTACTATTCACTTACTTTAATAATAATCAATTAAGAAAATAATATTACTCGATGATAAAATTATTATAATTAAAAATCACATAAATATATATTTAAAATTTAGTTTTCAACTTTAGGGTCCAAATATCTATTTCTTTTATTTTCCTCTGGGACATAATGGGATACTCGTATAACTTTGGGTATAAACGTTTCATTGTATAGTTTAAAGTGTTTAAACGGATTAGGAAAGGATTCCCGCCCATCATCGCGTAGCTATTTATGGACTCTCTCCGTCTTTTAGGGACGAATCTCTTCTTATTTTTGCTAATTATCTTATTGATATTGAACTTCAAAATGATCCATTTTTGAATGATCAATTCTTGAGTCTATGAAGAACAACTGTTGTAATTCTTAACTGAAAGAACCAACATTTATGGCCCAAAATGAGCTCCTTAAAATCATCATTTTCGGCCTTTTTAGTCAAAAACCATCATTTTTTTAGATCAAAAAATAACACTTCTAATTAGTTTTTTAGTAAACACATTTTTTGAGGCTCATTCTTATAGCCTGAATATTAAATGTTCCAAATTTCATTATTTTATTACAAAAATTTATATGTTAAATTCAAACATGAAGAAAAATAGAGGTTTTTCTATGTTAAAGTCCATAAGAAATTGATTAACGATGCGCTCGCTCAATTATTTTTTTTAAAATCTGAAAAAAATACACAAGAGTTTTTCCACTATGAAGATTCAGTTTCTAGTATTGGATGATCAAAATTCGAAAATACGTTATTTTGGACCACCCTAATATATATATATATGTATATATTTAAAAAAAAAAAAAAAAAAGAGTTATTGGTTCCTCGTTTAGAGGTGGGCCGAGAATGCGCAGATGGAAACATATGAACTCCTATCTAATACAACGCTGCTGAAGGCTGGTGACCTTCTCAGTATAAAACATCAACCAATTGCGACTCTCTCGGTTTCCATTCCTTGTCCTCGCCCCCCCCCCCCTTCCCCCGTAACAGAAGTTTTGGTGGGACTGACGTAAGAACTGGACTCTCCACTATGCGACGAATCACTACTTAACTTGGGCATGATTTCGACTCGCACAACAAATTTCGCGCATAAAGGTGGTAGTTGGGTGTACAATCTAAACATGAATAATACAAACAATAAAGTAGCCTCGGAATGGACTGAAACTTTGATTGAGGTTATGAAATAGGGTTAGGAGTAGATAGGGAATCACATGGTAGTCAAGGGGTCGGTTTGATTATGAATGAAAAAGCAAGATATATGTTCCAAAAACGACTTAAATACTTTTTTTCTCCCCTTTTCAGATAGTTGGAAAAAAATCTTTCTGATTGTAGGATTTTTTATAAAGATACGGAAATATACGCTGAAGTAAAGGAATTACCTTCTTCATTTTAAATCAAATACAACTTTAGTCATTTTTATCTGAAGAACATTGAACATATGGTCGTTGCGAAGCGCGACGACCAAATTGCGCGCAGCAAGCGCGCTCAAACTTTTGGGTTTCTATTATACGATGAACAGAAACGAGCGTGAAGCGCGAGGTTCTCATGATGATCATACCAAATATCGAGCGCGAAGCGCGAGTGTCGTGATGAGAATGTGTTCCTTAAGGTCGATAGAACCTTAAGTAAATTAGTTCTTATTTTTATGTAAAACTGACATAATTAAACCAAAAGCAGGTCATAACGATGAAGCTTACTGAGAGAGTATTAGCCTGCGAAGCGCGCAATAGCGAGCACACGAAGTGTGAAAACCTAGACGACAAATGTGTCCGAGCGCGCAGCGCGAGGTGAATGCATTATCGAGAGCGAAGCGCGCGATAAACATATAATCGGGCGCGAAGCGCGAGATGAATACCTAATCGAGCGCGAAGCGCGAGATCCAACAGGTGCGCGCCGTAGGCGCGCTGAAACTTGCGAGCGAAGCGAGCCGCGCGCGAAGCTCGCGATGAGAATGTGCCCGCGAGGCGGGCAGATTTTTTTTCTTCAACTTTCGTACATCTGGTAGAATGTTCCGCGTGGGTCAACCGACTTTGACAATAGTGCACGGCAACCCCTTTAACGTATCGATTACAATTGAGGTCGACTACCGTAGAAAAAAAAACAGAAAAAAATAATATGCAATAGCGTGTTATTGATGTAATTAATAAAATTTTAAAAAACCCACCATTGAATTTGTTGATTTTTTTGAAAAATTTTAGGCCTCAGTAGAGCCTTCCAGCCTCCAGTAGAGCCTTCCAGCTTCGGTTAGCCTAGGCCCTAGGTGCCCTAGACTTTGATTTCAAAAAAGGGGCGATACTTTATTTTTTGGTTTTTGTATAAAATACTTCAAAATCTTTAAGAAAAAGTATTGTATAAAAATATGTTGAAAGAAAACTGCGAACCCCTTTTGTTTCATTTTATGACATTCTCCAGTTAAATTGTTCTTGCAGCTATGCTCTGCAACTCCGAACACTTCACAAACAATTAAAAAAAAAACATTCACACAAAATCTCGCAACAGCTAAATTTATAAACAGTCTCAAAACAGCAACAGTTTATGCACACATAAACAATTGTACCTGAAATTGCTATTTTCACGTTGGTTCACTACACTAGTTGTATCCCGCACGGAACTTAGTAAAAACTAAAAGAGCTGTCAAGAAAAATATTAAATTACCCACCAGACCTTCCAGTCTGTGATAGAATAGAAGCATAGGCGTAACCGAAAAACTACGGTCGGCATGAATCCTGGACATATCATTTGCTGTCCCATTGCATCCCTTTTTATGGCTCAGTAGCTGCTTAGGAGAGTTATGGGACGGCTACAGAAGGAAGAACTGGAAGGTCTGTGGGGCACTGTAATATTTTCTTTGACAGCTCTTCTAGTTTTTAATGACTTCCTTACGGGATACAACAGTTGTGGGACTTTTTGTAAGTGTTATTTTTAGGCGGGATTGTTTGTGAAGTGCTCGGAGTTGCAGAGCATAGGCGCAAGAACAATTTAACTGGAGAATGTCATCAAATGAAACAAAAAGGGTGAGTAGTTTTCTCTCAACATATTTTTACAGAATAGTTTTTTCTAACGACTTTGAAGTGTTTTATACAAAACCCGAAAAATAAAGTATCGACCCCTTTTTGAAGTCGAAGTCTAGGACGTCTAGGGCCTAGGCTAACCGAAATAGCGCTCACCGAATTTCGGTGAACATAGCCGCCTTTTTCCAGCTCCCCAGGAC
Source organism: Andricus curvator (assembly GCA_932195095.1). Taxonomy (NCBI): domain Eukaryota; kingdom Metazoa; phylum Arthropoda; class Insecta; order Hymenoptera; family Cynipidae; genus Andricus; species Andricus curvator. Next base: position 5,137 of record CAKNYM010039655.1, read on the forward strand.
TCTCAGAAAATATCTGTTTTACCCTCACCAAATTTCGGTAAACGCAGACACGGCCTTTTGAAAAGCGTTCAATTTAAACGAAAAACAACATTTTTTAAATATATTGCATCATTTTTTATTTTACAATCTACATTACGAACGTATTAAAAACGTATAATCAAACAATTACATAATTTAAAAACTGTGAATAGTTTGAAAACTTTTCGAATATTAACAAAAATGTATAGAGCCCTTTTTGAAACAAATAAAATTTCGAGGGGTAGACCACTCTCAATTTGCGTGTACGATTGATATACACGCAAAGAATACTTCCGAATACATGAAAATACATCGGAATACTTAAGAATGCTTTGGAATTCCTTGAGAATACACCGTACATGCTGGTCGTAGGTCAGGGAAAATTTGATAGTCAGGAAAAAATCTTGCAAAAGTCAGGGAATTTCGATAAGAGTCACTTTAAATAAATGCCAAGGATGATTAATTAAAAATAAAATTTATTGTATTTTGAAATTGTCTTATTTTCTTTATAGAAGATTGTATGTTAAAATACTTCAAGATTAAGATTTTGGAATTTGAATATTAATGGTCAGGGAGAATGAAAAATTGGTGAGGGAAAACTTAAAGAATTTCGTAAATGATGTCTTGCGGCCACCCTGATATAATATTCTTGACAGTAATTTATTTGCCTTGTATTTCTATTTCAATATTTTTTCAGTTTCTTCCTCCTGATGATCATATTTTTAGTTAAAAATTGTATTATTTGCTTGAAAATTCAACTGTTTTATTAAAAAATTGTCTTTTTTAGTGGAAAATTCAATCATTCTCGCAGAAAATTAACTTTTAGTTGGAAACTTATATTTTGGGGTTGAAAATTCAACTGTAATCTTTCTTGGTTGAAAAACCGAATATTATCTTTCAATTCGTCTTTTTGGTTTAAAAATTCATCTGTAGCCTAGGTGCGCCATGAAGTCGAGGCGAGCGGTTTTTTGGAAATTTAAGTTTAGTTAAATAAGAGCAATGTGAATCAGGGAAAAACCAGCTTTATAATTCTACGAAACATGGTTTAATGTTATTTTCTTTAAATAAAAAATACAATTTTAGTGTTTGAATAAAATCTGGAGGGGGGGGGGGGCAGCCTAGAGTCGTCGTTTCACTAAATTCGACCCTGGGGTGAATTAAACTGTTCTTGATTTGAAATAAAATTTTTTGGTTTGAAATATTTACTATTACGTCATTTGTTAAAAATTGATCATTTTTCGTTGAAAATTGAAGTACTTGTTCCAAGGTTAAACCATTGTGTTGGAAATGCATTTTTTTTGTTAATGAAGCATCATTTTAGTTGAAAATTTATCCCTTTGGTTGAAAATTCTTTTTTTTTTTCGACGGAAATTAATTTTTTTAACTGAACATTTAACTATTCCAGTTGAAGATTCTTCTTTTTTTTTGTTATTTGAAAATTCATTGAACTTTGTTGGTTGAAGGTTCACACTTCACATCTTTGGTTGAAAATTAAAAACTGTTAACTAATCTTCTTGATTTCAAATTTCCTCCTTTTTGGTCACAAAATACACCTGTTGGGATAAAAAATAACTTTTTCGTTGGAAATTCATATTTTCAGTTCGAAAATTCAACTGTTTTACAGAAAATCAATCTTTTTTGGCTTGAAAGTTCAACAATTCGGAAGAACTTTTTTTCCTTTCTCTACTGAAAAATCTTTATTTGTTGAAAATTTTTCTTTTTGGTTGCAAAAATCATCATTTTATTTGAAAATTCATCTTTTTAGTTGAAAATTTGACTATTTTGTTGAAAATTCCCGTATGAAAAAGAAATATTGGTAAGTATAGGATCGCGTACTTTTTCCGCGAAAAAATATTGGATTTCCAATACTTATTCGCGAAAAAAGTGTTAGCCCCAATAGTTATGAATATACTTCTTTTTCATAAGGGAAATTCGTCTTTTTGATTTTAAAATTCATCTCTTTTTGTAGAAATTCCATCTTTTTTATTAAAAATACAACTATTATATTTATTGTTTAGAAATAACCTTCGTATGAATACATCATCTTTGTAGGTTAAAAATGTAAATATATGTTTAAAATTTCAATTATTTTATTACAAATTTTTGGTTGAAAATCACCTGTTTTGTTGAAAATTCATTTTTCCGGGCTTAAAAGTCAACTGTTGTCTAAAAAATTCGACTTTTTAGCTTAAGGATTCAACTATATGGTTGCAAAACCATACGATTTTATAAATTATGAAGTATAAACTTGAAAAAGGCATGCAAGCACAAATATTCCTGAGTTCGTCTTCCTAAATCTATCCTTCCAGGCACCAGCAATAAAGCAATAAAGCCAATTCTGAACACAATCAGAAATTTGGGAAAGTCCGCAAGACCAGATGTCGTCTCAAAAATAACCCTAATAAAAGATTTACCTAGGTCTCCAGAAACTTGTAAACGTAAAGGACTTAACTAAATCCCTAATCAAATTTACAAATAAGGCTTGAGCTTAAATAATATTTGTATGGTTTTTACCGAGAATAACGTTGCTTTAATCAGTTTTAATCTTGTACCGCATTGTTATGTTATTTGGAATTTGGCATTGAAAATTCTATGACAATGTGCTCAAATTTCACATTCGCTTTGAATCAACAATATTTTGATTTCAAGAAATCGAAATAAAATAATTCAAATTCTTAAGATCGCCTAGAAATTCAAAATCAAATTAAATTTTTTATTGTTTTTTTTTTAGTTTGAGTGAAATTGAAATAAAAAAGTTTAATTTCGTACATTTACAAATTTAAAAATCTACCCGCTTCTGGTGCCTACATTCTCAGTGAGTGCCTCTACGGCATTCGCGCTGGGATATTTATTTCTCGTACTCAACTTGTTTGTGCAATTATTTGATTAATTATAAGCTTATTTAGCAAAAATATCTCCTTTACCCCAGATTTTATATAAATCTTGACACTTAATTTTCTACGTAATTACATGTAAAGATTAAATTTCCCATATTATTTTACATTATTCAATTTCCACGACGAGCCCTGCCAAAGAATGCTTGAAGGCAAAGTTGGACTCAAAATTGAAATTTACTATTTTTGCATAGCATTTTTAACCGATCAAACCTGAACCGTTGGCTTAGCAAGGCTGGCAGGAGCCATCTATAAATTACCTAACACATTTTTTGCAACTCTTTTAACCGTCCCCATCCCAATGTAAATATATAGTCGTAAAAATGGTTTGAAATTACCCTCCTCCCCTCCTGCCCACATATGTTACGTAATTTTTCCAAATATTTTCAGCCATGTCTTATTCTACAGAAAACTTACTAACTACCCGAGAGACCTGAATTACCAAATAAGTACCTGGTAAGAAGGCTTGAATAGAATAGGATTGAAAATTTCAATTCATATTAATACCTGAGTTTCCCTTCGTTCTCTTAAACCAGAAACAGTAATTAGAAAGAAGCAACTGCTATACGTTTCAATACAGTTTCAATTCATTAGACTCTTGGACTTGAATTAATAGAATTTGCGGACAATTTACTGACGATTATTAAAGAATTTATTATTATTATTATATGTATAATTATATTAATTAATTAAATAATTATTTAATTAATTATTCAAGTTAACTAATGTTTTCAGAATACATACATTCTTGTTGGTATCTCGGTATCACAAATCCTATTTCATTCAATTCAGTTATACCATTTGGAATTGAGGATAATACGTTTCATATAAAATCAATTCAGATTTCTTGAATTGAAGTCACACCATCTCTCCGCAATGTAAACTTGAATTCACTGTAATAGACCCTTCCTAACTTGAATTCAAAAACCGGTAATTCAGAAAATTCAATGTACACATCTCGCGAATGAATTAAACTGAATTGAACACACTTTATATCTAACCTTCTTTTTGGAATAGGAAAGAGAGTCATTAACACTATGTGAATAGACGGGAATTACATTTCTGAGCCACTTATTACGTTCTTGAACATTGAAGCCTGAAGCGAAAATCAGGTATTAAAAATAATAGGATTATCTCTACTTTCACGCTGAAATCTTAAATTTTTAATTCTATCCTATGCAAGCCTTCTTACCGGGTAGAGGTCATTAAAATGAGAACGAAGCAAATTAAAACAATATAGAACATGCAACAAAGGAACTGTACTCTTCATTGCAGGTGGATTAAAATAACTCCAAAATTTTGAGTGACGATTGCGATTCCCGTGTGGAAATGCAAATGGGGGGCTGGTCGGGTACCCGACCAGTTGGCCCCACTTTAAGTCGGGGGCTAGTCGGGACAACTTACCAGTACCCGACCAGTTCGTCACGGTGAATTAGTAGGATCTGGCCAGTTGACCCGACTTATCCCAGTCGGGGTCTATTCGGGTACTACCCAGGTGAGAATACACCGCTGGCGCAGTACCACTATTGCTATACTCTAAAGATATAACAAAAAAGGTATTTAAAAAATAAATAATAATTGATTGCGTGTATTTTGTCTATAAATGATAATTGCCCTGCTTAGAATGAATACATATATTACATTTTTTAACATTATATTACAAATAAAATTTCTAACGCTACGGGGTTTCGAACCTACATCTATACCTGAATCTGTTGCCTAGCAGTTGGTAGTCTTAACCATTACTCTATACCTACAGAATTGAAAGTCAATGAAAAAGCCATCCTCATAAGCCACAGCTCAAAAAAGTTATAACAACAACTTTTTAACTCTTATTTCTCAATAATTTTTTCATTATTATACGACATCATATAGATGTAAAATAAATGATCTGTTAACAGGAATATAAATAAAATAATTTTTAAATAAATAATTTAAATCGGTTAGAATTTTTCTTCGTGTAATATTTTGGCTTCTCGCGCTTTAGACTGTTTTAAATCTTTTGATAATGACATAAAATGTCATTTTTAATGAGCATTTAAAATTTGTATCCACGGAACTTCGAAATTTTATAGCGTATTGCGACAATTTTTTTAATAGCAAATTTTTTTAAACTTTCCTATAACGTTTTGCTTTTTATGTGTTTTAGACTATTTTACGACGATTAAGAATTAAATCAAATTTAATTTGTTCTGAAAATTTACAATTTATCTTAAAGATGGAACTTAGAATTTTTTTCCTTGAAAAAAACAGAAAAATAATAATTGTTTTCGCGATATTTGTATTTATAGTTTTTCGAAATTTTAGAGCACATGAAAAGTCTTTAAATCTCGGTGAATTGATATTAAAAATCTTATATTAAAACAAGAGTAGCCCGACCAGAGCCCGACTAGAACCCACCTAGGAATTTTGACATAAAAATAGCCTACAGAGAGGATTCAGATTTTATTGAAATAGCTCGACTAGTCCCCGACCCGCCCCCGACTATAGAAATGTTCACCAAAAAGAACCCCACTAGCGACCGACCAGTCCCCGATTAGGGAGATTTCCTACAAAATTTCTCCGACTAGCCCCCGACTAGTGCCCGACTTTTAATAGGGCCAAGTGGGGCTATTTCTACACGGGTTATAATAAAGGCTAATTAAATGTAATGAAACGAGATTATACAATTTTTTTATCAAATCACTTAATTTTATATTTGGAACAAAAATTTAGAAGATTGAAACTACTTACAGAATACTTAAGATATTTTTACTTCTTATTTAATCTGCCGTCAAATATAGAAAAGTAGAGTAACCAATCAAAGTGTTTATTTATTTTTAAATAGTTTACTTTCTAAGGGTGTATTTAGTATTTAGCCCCGTATAAACTTAGAAACTGTGGAATAATTTTTGCTATAGTAACAATTTCAAAAATTGTGAAAATACATTGTTTTTCTGGATATTTTTCTACAGAAAAAGTGTAATTTTTGATTTTGCAAACGCCAACCCCCTAAATTTCTTCCTGTTGTTGAAAAAATACTACCACCAATTTTCTTTTATTTAAAAAAAGGCACTGTCCATGGTTACGGAATTTTCCGTAACGTTATCCTAGAACGAGCTGGAAAAGGGGTTAGAGTCACGTAAAATTCCGTAACCATAGACAGTGTGTTAACAAAAATTATTAAGAGGTTCTGTTAGGCCTTTTTAGGTCTAAAAATGAATTTGCTTCGTCTTGAAATGAAAATAATATATAAATTTTGGGGCTGAAAAATTCTTGTATTGCATTCCCAAAAAGTATTTTCTATTTATTGAGGGATAAGCCCTAAATTTTATGAAACAAAAACTTAATTTTTGGAGATATTATCGGGCCTAGAATAAAAAAATTGATTATTTCATTACAATAATTAATGGTATTTTAAAGTACTATAGAAATATTCAAAGTATATAAAATATGCATTTATTATGTATTTTGAAATTCAAGATTTTTGTAGTTCTCCCGGTATTACGAATTTTCGTATTTTAGGCCCGATAATATCTTCAAAATTTTTGTTTGTTTCGTAAAATTTAGAGATTATTACTAAATACGTAAAAATACTTTCTAGGGGTAAAATAATTCAGAAAGAAGAAATTTAGGAAATAGTTTTTGCCAAAATAAAATAAAAACACATTCTTGGGGTACCCTAATTATGACTAAACTTGATTATCATACTATAATTGTGGATACATGTATTTTTTATAAGTTTAATTTGTCAACAATGTTACGCAGCAGTATCGACCCCCCCCCGCCCCCGAAAAAAGCTTTTACGTAATTTATGTATGTCTCCTTAACGAACTCGTTCTTCCTTTCGTCGGCTTGAGAATTCAGAGTGGCTCATTACGTGGAAATAACTGAGGCGAAGTTTCGAATCAATCTAATATTTTCTCTTTCATAAATTATGAGAATGTAACAAAATTCAGTTTTGAACGTCTGGTTATTCCAGCGACTAGGAGTAATATAAAAATATTTGCTCATTTGAAGCTCAAAACCCTGAACCATTTGGCTGAACCGACCAAAAACAAATCAGTGTTTTTGCTCTTATCGAATTTTCGAAATGTTAAATTTATGCACTATTGCATTCCTATGGAAATAAAACCAAATCTCTTTTTTAAAGAATTTTTAATTCATGTTTAGAGGTGTGGGAAAGCTACCAAAGTTTAGTAGTTTTATATCGGAAGGCAAGCACTTGTTGCTAATATTTCTTTGGGCAAGCGACAATTCCGCCCTAGCTACCTGCGAACGGTTCCCCCACTACACGGCTTCCCCTCATTCACATGTAAACCTACGGAACTGTCACTCGCCGATTTTGATGAAACTTTGCAAATTTGTGAAACTAGGGAAAATAATCGACACGTATTTTTCTATATCGGCTGAGAAACAATTCTAAGGGTAGAAACTACCCCTCGTGTGCGACAAGCAGACGCCATATTGGATCCACCATCTTGAATTTCGTAATTTTCACCTCAGATTTGGATGCAGCGACATCGAAATCCCCTTAAAACAGTGGTCGGCACGCTCTTGCCCAGGGCAGGCTACCCTGCCCGGGCTGCCCAACGACCTACTTTCTGGGCAGGTACCTGCGAGCTTGGGCAGACCGACCCTTTCCTCAGGGGTCCTTTGTTGGAAAGTAGAACAAATTGACAAAATTTAAAAATCGTTAATTTTGTAATTAGCGATTTTAAAGTGATATTTTTGGAATCTGCGAATTTTTCCGATTTCAACGATATGTAATTTGTCTATAAAGGTTGAAAATTTAAGAAGTATTTAGTATAAAATTGAATATTAAGCTAAAGTTTTTTGATATTAAACTCCTTCAAATTTTCAACTTTCTTAGGCAAGTAATATATCATTGGAATCGGAAAAATTCGTAGATGTTGATTATGCTATTTTCAAATCTCTAGTTGAAAAATTAAAAGTTCTTAAATTTCTTTACTTTGACCTGTCTGTGGACAAAAGACCCTTGCTGGAGAAAGCTCACCCACACTGAGGTCCGTGAATAGAACGAAAAGTAGTAGAAAAAATTAAGCCGGGACGGGCCTGACCATACCTGAAAAGTGAGCAAAAAGTTTGCCGACCACTGCCTTAAAAGCCTCTCACCTTTTGAATCACCCGACTTGTTGCAGTTGAAACGTGAAGACCACCCTTCATATACGAGGGGCAGTTTCTACCCATAGAATTGTTTCTCAGCGGACATAAAAAAATACGTGTCGATTATTTTCCCTAGTTCTTCAAATTTGCAAAGTTTCCTCAAAATCGGCGAGTGACAGTTCCGTAGGTTTACTTCAGCCGAACTGCTGCCGTCGATCCTGAGGAGTCGTTTATACCTAATGAGGACTAAAATGCGGAATATAACATTTCTTTAATTTAACACTTGGTAATTATTTGGTTATTTGACTTAAAATGTGGAAAATTAAAGATTAAATGTTCAAGTTCATGTGAAATTTTATGGAGAATTATTCAGTATAATTCACTCAAATCCACTGCAGTAGCTTAAAACATAAAATTGCATTTGCTTAAGTGCCGAAAAAAATTAAGAAACTGAATTCGGCAAATTTTTAAGACCAATTTTTAAACCAAAAAAAAAAGAATCTTCAACCAAAGAGTTGCATTTTTAATCAAGAAAGATTTTCAGTCAATAAAACAAAATCTCAGCCAAAATATTGAATTTTCAATAAAAAAATACGAATTTCCTACAAAACAGTTTAGTTTTCAACCCAAAGATATGAATTTTTAACCAAACAGTTGAATTTCCAACCGAAAATATTTTTTCAACCTAAAAGTATATTTTCAACCTAATAGATAAATTTACAACCAAAGAAATGAATTTCCAAACAAACATGGTATAGTTAAATTTACGGTTAAAAAAATTAATTTTCAACCAAAAAAAACGTAATTTTCATTAAAAACTGAAGAAATGTTTAGTCAATTATGAATTTGTAAAAAATTCGAGTAAATTTAACATATATATTTAGAGGGTTTGAAAAGATTCCAAAATAATTTAAAACTTGAAAAGACTTCAAAACATTTAAAACAAAAAGTAGATTTTTTAAGATTTTGAACAAAAGAATCTTTCTAAGCATCTTGAAATGTTTGAAAAGAATAAACATTTTTTATCAAAATTCCTAGGAAAACTAAACATGATTTTTTAAATTGATTACAAAAAAAAAAATCAAAATAGAATCTGGATGATTTTAAGGCCATTTTTTTAATTTTGCAGGATTTTCAAAAAATGTTAGGAAAAATTCGAGTTCCAAGATAAACAATTTTGCATTAGATTCCTGAAACATTTTCAAATGATTTTTTTAAACAAAAATTTTCAAGAGAATATTTAAAAAGATTTCAAAACAAATTTTGATGAATGAATTTATATTTCTAGCTTAAAATTGCTTACAACTAAATAATTAATTTTTTTTTATTTATTCTTCTGTTCAACATTTTGGCAGAGATTTTTTTTTCTTTATTGACTGAAAAATCTTTCTTAGTTAAAAATTCAACACTTCTTTTTTTAAATTCTTTTTTTTTTTTTTTAAATTAGTCTGTTTTGGTTGAGGCTTAAGTTAGTAAAAAGAAAACAGAAGTGCCAGTAGTAAAACATTTGGAGCCGTTAATATCAAACATATTATTTTTGAAAGAAAGAATAATTATTTTCAAAATGAGCCAAATTCAGTTTTTAAATTTTTGTCGACATTTAAGCAAATGCAATTTCCTGTTTTGGTTCCTGTTCAAAATTTCTAAAGTTAGATTTAAAAACGACACTTTTGAGAATTGACTCCACACAAATCGTTTAATATTTTGCTTTTTACGTGTTAAAGTAGTATTTTTAATTAACTTTCATAAACAAATTGGTTAAGCAATGCAAAAATTTACAATGTTTGACTGGGAGTGCAAAATTATTTAAGGATAATTTTGGGAAATGCGATTTCTTGAGAAATAAACTAAATTTATTATGTTGCACGGAAGAAAGTGGATCGTTAAAAAAACTCTGTGAACCAGCAGCTCTAACTATTTTAAATTGAACCTCAGCTTTTCGTCGGTGAATTTTGTTAAAATTACTATTTCGCATTCAGGTTATTTAAACTGACTTCTTAAAAGAGTAGGTTGAACAATTTCAAATAGTAGGATGCACTGCACCAGTTGGTAACCGTCCACACTCAGGAGAATAAGAGTTACTATTTCGTGTAGTATGCCTTACTTCTGTGAAGAGTAACTTTGCCGATTTCGCATTGTAACGCATATATGTATATGTATATATGCCCTGCACGCATTCCATACACGATTTATAAATAGATGAGCTCGAAACTTTCGACAACAAAAATGATGTGAAACGTCGATCGATTTGAAAAGGAAAAAATTATTTTATATATGATTATTACTGCACTTAATTTACGATTATTCTTAACAATTGCATCCACAGAGACTTACACATATAATCGCACGCTCAAACGCTTTGAAAAATCGCCCCCGCCGGGGAATCGAACCCTACCTAACTACCTAAAACCTGCCCAAAAACCTAAATCTAGCGCAAGTGTTAGTCAAGTGAGCTACGGAACCGCTTAGATTTTTCTGACAAACTCTCGGTCAAGCGGTTTCTCTGAGAAAAACGTGGCCAGCTAAGAAATTATAATAAATAATTACTTTAAATTTTTTTAACTAATCTCTTACTGATGATTTCTAATATTTTGTAACGAGCTTGGGAAAAATATTTTGCTTAGAAGTATTAACTCACACAGTAAATATATTATTAGTAATTTATATGTATATTATTATAAAATGAATTGAATTACAATTTTTAAAAAGTACATATTTTGTATTATTGAAAATTAAGGCTTGAAAAAATGTTTTCGAATGAAAGTTTTTGAATTTTGAACTGATATATAAATAAAAAATAGTTTAAACATCGTAATAATATATCAAATGCAAAATCGAAATCACTATTTTAAGATGAGACAAACGTTGAATTGTGATTTAAATTTAAATTTTTTGCACAAATAAAATTTTTCTCATGAGATATGGGGATGCTGAATTAGAATAAAAACTGTTTAAAAAAAATATTCGGTTCCGAGAAATTGATACCAGGGTGCACAGTCTTCCCCTGTTTTTCTTAGTTTCCCCTTTTTTCTTGAAATTTCCCTTTTCCCCCCTATTCTCAAAAACCTTCCCCCTTTTCCCCTTTTCTCTTTAAATATACGATATTTGAAATTGTACCCATTATTGAATAATAATTAAAGCAATTATAGCACTTAAATAAATTATTTATGAATAAATGAGGAACACGTTCCAAGTTCAGACCATTACAAATAAATACTCTTAAACAAATTTGAAGATTAAATATTTTAAAGCAAGTTGAAAATGTGAAAACTGCCGACAGAAGTTATTATCCAATATAAAATTGGAACAGTTACAAAATATATATTATTTTTTAAATAAGTATTAGAAGATTAATACATTTTAGTTGAAATGTACAAAGTTAAATGCCTAATTAAAAAATGGAATATTCCAAACTCATCAACTGGAATTTTAAATGTTCTAACTTGAGCAATTTTTTATTTTTTTAAATTTTTACTTGAAAATTTAACTATTGTTGAAACTTTTTTTGGTTGAAAATTAATTTTTTTAAACTCACAATTGAACTATTCCATTTGTGTTTGAAAATTGATCTTTTTTAATTGGAAATTCAACTATTTGGTTGCATGTTCAAATTTCGTTCAAAAGTTATATTTTTTGGCAGAAAGTTGGTTAAAAATGTAACTATTTGGTTGAAAATATATTTATTTTGTTGAAAAGCTGTCTTTTTGGTTGAAAATCAAACTACTTTGTTAAAAATGCACTTTTTCAAACTGAAAATGGCAATTTTTGATTGAAAATTATTTTTTGTATTGAAAGCTTATATTTTTGAGTTAAAAATTCGAGTGTATTGTAGAAAGTACTTTTTTTGGCACGAAAATTCAATAAATAGGTAGAAAATTGGTTTTTTCATTTGAAAATTAGTTTCTTGAAATGAAAATGTAGCAATTCCATTTTTGGTTCAAAGTTGATCTTTTTTATTTTGAAAATTGAAATATTTGGTTAAAAATTTATGTGATCTGTTAAGAATTCGTCCTTTTTTTGTAGAAAAATCATCTTCTTGCTTTAAAATTCGACATGCTGAATACAATTTTTTTTCTTCATTGGCTAAAAAATCTTTTTTGGTTGAAAACTCAACTCTTCTTGGAAATTCGTGTTTTTGGGTTAAAGATTCAACTGTTTTGTAGAAAATTTGAATTTCCTCTGGAAAATTCAATAGTTTGGTGATTTTTGAACAACTTTGTTAAAAATTAATTTCTTAGTTAAAAATTCATCATTTTAGTTAGTTTTTTCTTGTTTGTTAAAAAGTAGGTTTTTTAACTAACAATTGTGATGTTTGGTTGAAAATTAACTTCTTAATTATTAATTCATATTTTCGAGTTGAATAATCAACTGCATTGTAGAAAATTCAACAATTTGGGAGAAAATTCAGTTTTTTCAATTGAAAATTAATTTTTTGAAATGAAAATATAACTATTCGATTTTTGGTTAAAAACTGTTGTTCTTAATTCAAAAATTCAACTATTTTGTTCAAAAATGATCTTACTCATTGAAAATTTAAAATTGTGAAAGTTAAAAATAAATTTCTTGCTCAGTTACAATTTTTTTGAAAATATGCAAAAACATGTTGTTTTTTTTGATTGAGTCATATGCACACATTTAAAAAAAAGTTGAATATGTCGAAACTGAAATTTATTCAGCTTGAACCAAAGAAACATTTTTTTATTTTTCTTTTTCGGAAAAAAATGTTTGTCGTGAATTAGGATTTTTGGGATTTCATATCTTTTTTTGCGATTTTCGAACGTTATAAACACCACGAAAAAAATGTTTCCCATGGATAAAAAATAATAACATGTTTCTTTGGTTCAAGGTGACTCAATTTCAGGTTCGAATCAATCCAAAAAACATGTTTTTGTATATTTTCCAAAAATTTTCAATAAGGCAAATTTTTTTTTTAATTAAAAAAAATTGTCTAATTGTAAATTTAAGAAAGAGAACAGAAGATATTAAGGGCATGTGATACTTAAAAAATTATCGATTTTACCAGTGTTAGGTTCCCCCGGCTATTTTCCTACAATAATAAATATTTTGTCTTAAAAATTTGGGGAATGATAGCGAACATGCTAACGGACGTCCCCGAACTCTGCTTTTGTGGAAAAATTAAAAAAAAATTAATTTTGCTAAATTTGATTAATGTGTGTGTATTTTGAGGTTATGTGTGTCACAATTCTCCCCAGCTTTACTTCCAAACTACACAATATTTTGGGCCAAAAACTTAGGAAAAGCAAAAAAACATAGTAACTAATGTCCCGGAACTAACCTTGTTTGTAGGAAATTAAAAAAGTTTATTTCATAAATAATTTGTAAGTGGCGAAAAATTGAAAATTAGTTTGAAAGTTTATGGTAGTTTGTACGCCCTCTATGCCACTAGCTTTTTTTTACAGAAGCTGTAAGGCATGTAAACTTCTTGTAAGGCTCAGTCGGTTTTTTTTTTTATTGCTATCTTAATTTTACGTTGCGTGAACCTAATTTCATTGCGTGAACCTAAGAAGGGGAGTGCGCGTAACGGCGGGGGACACAGATTTTAATCATCTTTTGCCAGCGAAGAGAGCTGAATTTTTTTGATGAAAAAAGCTCAAATCGTTTGCTTGACTCACATACAAAGCGGTTTACGAGAAAAAATAGTTAAAAGAAATCCGCGCACAATCAATATCGGTCGAGTTGTAAAGTGATCAAGCAAGCACCGATAGAGTAATGGTTTAGGTTCGAGGCTACAGAGTTGGCTGTCATGCGTTCGCGTCCTCGTCTATTTTTAATTTTTTTTTCGTTTTTAATTCTTTTTTTTTTAATATTTTAACCATAAATATGCATAAATGTTATGAAAATAATAAATATTTTAAGGATAGAAAAATTATTATTTTTGGCACGAAAATTTTTTTATCCATATAAGTTATAATAGACGAAAAATGGAATAGTTAAATTTTTAGTTGAAAAAATAAATGTCCAATATAAAAAAAAAAATAATTTTCTACCAAAAAAGAATATTTTTTAACAAAATACATGAATTTT
>CAKNYM010039679.1:0-11975 GCA_932195095.1 Andricus curvator
ACCTGGTGCGCGATCCGGTGCACCCTGATCGGCGACTTACCATTGGTAGTTATTTTGGCTATCGACAAAATTAAAATTTCAAAAAATTTCTCGTAGAATACGTGCTAAACTACCTGGTGCGCGATCCGGTGCACCCTGATCGGCGACTTACCATTGGTAATTATTTTGGCTATCGACAAAATTAAAATTTTTAAAAAGTTCTCGTAGAATACGTGCTAGCGACCTGGTGCACGTTCCGGTGCACCCGGGTAGTGGACTTACTATTTAGAGATGTGTCGGCTATTGGCCAACTTAAGATTTTAATTTTCAGCGCTGGCTAATGGTCTCTATCACTTCCATGTTCTTCAAAATATTCATTTGTGTTCAGCGTGTCCTAAGCATGGAAGACGCACACGAGCAAGGCTTTAGCCATGCTACCATTCAGCCGTGACCCATGCTTTAGCCAGTTATTTCCAAGTTTATTGCCATGCTTGACCCATGCTTTAGCCAGATATTTCCAAGTTTATTGCCATGCGTGAGCCATGCAAACTTTTTTCACGCGGGATGCTTCTTATGTTTTTAAATGATTGATTAATTATTGATTCTATTAGAACCTTAATTTTCTGGAATTTTTTCAAAAGCTTATTAATAAATCAAAAATTCAGAAATGAAAGTTAAAATTAAAAAATATATATATAATGTAAAAATAATTTGATTATTTCGATGAAAATAATTGCTTGAGGATTTTTATGTTGTGAACTGTTTAATTCATTATTAGCTGATTAATTTTTACCACAATATTGAATTACATAAAGATTGAATTTGAATTGTTTTAAATTCAGAAACATAAATTGATCATTTACTTTCAGGTCATGTAATTGAATACTGGATATAATTTGCATAATAAAAGTTTATTTAAATTTGGAATACCACTAATTACATTATTTTTGAAATGATGCTGATGTTGTGAAACAAGTATTTGCATTCAATTTTCAAAATTATATTTGAATATGTTTTTATTTTTTCTGAAATTAGTATGGAAGTTTACTAATATGTTTAATTTTCAGAAATGATAGTGAATTTTTTTTTAATGTAGAATAAAAATTATTCCAATGATTGAATGAAAATGATAGTTGAATGTTTTTTATGTTATAGACAGATAAAATAACATAAATCGATTATTTATTTTTAAGTTATGTAATTGAATATTGGCTATAATTTGTATAATAGAAGTTTATTTATATTTGAAATGTCCGTATTCCAGTTACATAATTTTTTCAATGTTTTTGATCTTGTGAAATGAGTATCTGAATTAAATTTTCAAAGTTATGCGTACATACGTTTTAATTTTTTTGGAATAAGTTCGAAAGCTTATTATCAATTCCAATTTCCAGAAATGAAATTTTAAATTCAGAAAAATATATAAATTGAAAATAAAACATTATTTTATTATTAATTTTAATAATTATCATTATACATATTATTATTAATTGATTCTATTGAAACTTAAATTTTCTGGAATTATTTAAAAAGCTTATTAATAAATAAAATATTCATAGTTAGTTAGTTGTAATGTAGGCGGGGGGGGGGGGGGGCCCGTGAGGTCCCACCCCTGGGGCTCAAGCTATAAAGCCTATTGTGCCATTAATTAATTGTGCCAATTAATATTGTGCCAAAATATTCATAAATGAGTGTTAAAATTTAGAAAAATATAAAGTGCAAATTATTTCAATCTTTCTATGTCAATAATAGTTTGATGTTTTTATGTTGTGAACAGTTTAATTAATTATTAGTCGATTCATTTTGTTCAAAATTTTAAATTAAATAAAGATTGAATTAAATTTGTTTCTCAATTAAGTAACATACATTGATTATTTACTTTGAGGTTGTGTAACTGAATGAGGGCTATTATTTCTATAATAAAAATTTTTGATTTTAAGTTTTAAGTTTTTATGAGATTAGTTTAAAAGATTATAAATAATTTAAATTTTTAGAATAATATAAGATACAAATTATTTTGATGTTTCAATGCAAATTATATTGTTCATTGATTTTTATGTTATGAGCTGATGAATTAACTATTATTAATTATTGACTGATTAATTTTTTTCAAAAAATTGAATTACATAAAGATTGAATTTGAATTAGTTTCAATTAAGTAACATAAATTGATTATTTTCATTAAGGTTATGTGATTTAATATTGGCTGCTATTATTATGATAAAAATTTATTTTTCATTTAAAAAATATCCATTACAATTATATAATTTTTTCAAATATTTGTTTCAAAATTATATATACATATGTTTTGATTGTTTATAAAATTTGTAAAAAAAAATTTTTCTATACCAAGCAACATAAATTGGATGTTACAGAGTAACATTATACTTTTTATTATCTACAGATACTAACTTTGAACATCTAGATTGCTGTCCTATAGTTAAACATAAAATATGTTAAGCCTGAACATCTAGATGTTACGTTTAAACATCCATTTTTCTCCGTGAAAATATTAACAAATAAATAGTTATTCGAAAATTGATTAAATGAGAAAAATGAATACAAAAGTTAGCGCGCGCACATAATAGTCTAGTTCGGTATTAAAATATATGCCATGTTGGAAGAAGATAATTTTGTTTGCGATACATCTGTCTTATACATATGAACACGCATTATACTTCTTTTAAATTAAAACACAAATCATTTTAAATTTTCCTAAATATCCTAATCGGTTTCGGCAACCAAAAAATTACCGGTACTGTTTTATTATTATTAAAGAAAATGTACAACTGCTTTGAATTATTTTAAAAGATATTTGAAAGTTTTCGGAATTTTCGTATGATTATAAAATAATTTAAATCTTAAGAGTATTTAAAAAAAATTTTAACAAAACGTAGATTTTTAAAGATCTCCACCAAAAATTTTAGGAAATATCCGAATCGTTTTGAAAAGTAGAAATTGAAAACTAAATATCGATTTTTTAAAGATTTCCGAGCAAATAGTGCAGAAGATTTTCAAGGACTTTGAAAGGTTTCAAGATAATAATACAAATATTTTCTTAAGATTCATCGGCAAATTTAATGTAATTTTTTAATTTTGAAAAATTAATTTCAACAGAATATTTTAAAAGATTTTAAAACAATTTAAAATATTTCCAAAATTCTAAAGTAGAATTTGGCAGATTTTAAGGCAATTTTAGGAATAGCTCGAATCAGTTTAAAAGATCTTCAAAAATTTTAGAAGTTTTGAAGAGAGTTTCCGAAAATTCATAAAATATTTTTAAATTTTT
This sequence comes from Andricus curvator, assembly GCA_932195095.1. Taxonomy (NCBI): domain Eukaryota; kingdom Metazoa; phylum Arthropoda; class Insecta; order Hymenoptera; family Cynipidae; genus Andricus; species Andricus curvator. Next base: position 3,269 of record CAKNYM010039679.1, read on the forward strand.
GCAAACTTCCGCAAGTTCTTAATATCTTTTAAGCTGAACTGAAATCTTCCTAAAATTTTTATATCTGAAGTTTTAAAAATTCGACTTGAATTTTCTTGAAAACCTAGGAAAATTATATTTATATAATCTTAAAAACAAATACGCAAATAAATTTAAAAAATAAATTGTTATTCGTAATTTTTATTTTGCATTACAAATTATTTCCCACTGAAATCGAAATACTACACGATGATGCCAGTTTCACAAACAAGGATGCGCAATATTAGGTAAACATGAAAGTCTGACAATTATTTTTTCGAATTCATCCTTATGATATTTTTTTTATAAATAAATAATTAGGAAAAATTAGACTTTTTGAGAATATGAGTTTACATTTTTAACTTCATTAAGCTCATTTTTCAATGAAATTGATATATTTTTATACATAGATTCCTGAAAGATTATTTTTAACGTGAAACAAGTAAGGTTAAGTAGAAGAAGTTAGTAAGCAATTGTTGATTTTTCATTTAGAGGTAAAGCCTTGTAAATACATGTTTTTTGAGTTGATATGGCCTATTTACAAGTTTTACAATATTATCTTCTTATTGTTTCAATAAAGTCATTGCAATTTGAACAAATTTTCAATTGAAGCAATCAAAACTGAACTACAAATTGAAGCACTCAAAAGTCAAACTCTTTTGAATTTAAGACTTTGGTAATTCTAGCTTATAATAATTTCAATTCAGAAATGTTTAATTTGAAGGTTCAATAATTTACATGAATGAAATGAAAGCTTTTAACGCTTGCCGATCAACTGTGAAATATTATACATTCAAATTTTATAAATATAACAGTTCAAATATTTCTGGTTAAAATTTATAAATCCACACACGGAAATAAACTTCTTTGGTTCAAAGGAGATTTCTTTAAATCAAAGATAAATATTCACTAGCTCTCAGTCAAAGAAATGGTTTTTGGATCCGATGAAAATTTTTCTTTGTTTCAAAATAAGTTTCTTTCTTTTGAAGTTATTTTTCGTTACATTTTAAAGTTAGAAACACTACAAGTTGATAGATTAAATTTTTTATTTTAATAAACGCTTTTTAAGTCACATAGAAGTTAAATTACCAGGAAATGAAACGAAACATGTGTTCCGGTTTTAGGCGATTCCGAAACCCGATAAAAAAACAACTATTTCCACATCATTCAGTAAGAAGGAAATCGCTTGGTAAACATAACAGTCATTTATTTAAGCTCTCGCTCAATTATCATTTTTGAATTCTGAAATGTCTCCTCCGTTCCTTCTTTCCCCCACCACTGGCGGCTCCTTCGTAACACCGTACGAGGAGGAGAGAATGAGCGCACGTAAGTGAGAGAGAAGAAAGATGTACGAAGGAGTCAAACCTCTCTCTGTCGCTCCAACTGTTTCCCAACATTTTCCCTTCAAACTTACTAGCGCAATAGATTCCAGGCTTAGGACTGGCAGCATGTATTATTATGCTGGCGTGTTTAAAAAAAGTTGGGGAACATATATTGTCAATCATACCTAACAATTATAACTAAAAATTAAAAATTAAATGTAAAGTGAAACAAATCCTACAGTAAGCTATATATTGCGCTAAATTTCTTGAAGGAGCTATTTATTTCACTTCGAGTTATGTATTGAAAATACCTATTGTCAAATGAAATACATTTTTGAAAAAAGCTTGCTATTTTCCAGTATATCATTGCCCCTTTCCCTGACAATACTAATATCTACTCACAAGCAATTACAATAACGTGCTGTACACGTTGCCCCTTTCCCTCCCTTTCTGAAAAGGTGATAAAGTGAACCGAGTGAGAGATAAGTGGGGGGAGAGTGACGTTGACTCAGGTCAGCTCCGGGCAGTCTCTTCACGGGACTGAGTTCGAGCGTTTTTCTGACCGCGGGACTGAGTTCGAGTGCAGCCCCCACCACCAAGGCAGAACTGCGATCCTTAGTCGAACAGCGACTGTGTTCTTCATGTGATGGCCGAGTGTAGACATGGGTATCTGTAACCTCCAATACCTGCACTTGCAGAATCGGTCGTACTTAGCCACCGGATCGCCAAGCAATAATAGTAGGATGCAAGCCTTCCGGTATGCCTCCTCCAGCAGGTAGTATCGGCCGAATGAATGGACTTCCTTCAGTGATGCGTCGCTCAATCAGAAGCAAGACAAGAAATGGGAAGGGAATATCAGAAATTATTCGGTGATTCACCAGACTGAATTGTGTACATCGTTGTCGGGTCACTAATGCACCAGTAAACATGTAGTCTCCGTGTCCGAATGAGGTGTGACGAGCAATCATACGTTTTGTGCGAAGGTGAAGATTTGATGAGTTCTCTGCAAGTATAAAAGATTAATCATTCAGTGTTCACTGTTGTGGTTCAAAGGAAAAGAAAATTGGGAATATTGTTTGCAGAAATTGCTCCTTTTTGTGAGGTTTCAAAACAAAATTATTATGTGTTTTTTTTTTTACGATCAGATAATATTACAGGATGGCGTCCACTCCCGCAATAATCTGATAAGAAGTACATCTTTGAAAAACACTTCCCGAAATGTGGGTTATGCCCTCTAAACGATATCTATACATCCATGTTGAGAAACCCGCTCGCGAAGTATACGTCTAAAACTCTAAATCTGTGGTTTGGTATATTCTTTGGAATTATTTTCAATTCACAACGGCCAACGGCCATACCACGCTGAAAAACCCAGTTCTCGTGAGTAGTCCTTTAGCTTCCGTAAGAAAAGGACGTACCTAGAATCAGGTAGCCAAGCTCCTACTTTCTTAAGTACGAAAACGAGGTTACCAACAAATTGATACCACAGCACATAGGCCAATTTTCGCGCTACAAAATCGAGTGAATATGTCCAGCAGTCCAAGTCCAGAAACTGAAATCGACTATACGAAGTTCGATTACAAAAAGGGGGCAATCCCCCCACACATCGGATAAATGCCGAACATCGGAAATTTTTACCTGGAGGATCCATGAGAGACTTCAGAAAAAAGGACGTGAAGATGCCAACGACAAGGACAACGAAAGACAAAGAAATTGCAAATCCACTAAAAACTCAGAGGCAGGTTAACACTCACAAACCATATGGCAGACCAGCCGAATGAACCGGAACGACGGGAAATAAAAATCAGTCCAAAATAACGGAAACACTATTGCAAGCACCAACGGTAGAAGAATTTGAACAAAACAAAAACTTGGATGAACAGCAAATAATGGAGATTCCAAGACAAGAATACCAACTTCTAATCTCCAACAGCCAAAAGCAACAAAAAACTATAGACCACCTATTGAAAACTATCCATGAATAAATGAAAAGGATTCAAAACCTAGAAAAGATGCAGACTGAACGAGACTCCAAAATGGAAATAGAGGAAGGAAGTAAATCTAAAAGACAGAGACTGGAGCAGAAACTGAGTACTCAGGTAAATACAACGAGTGACTCACGTACAGCAGTTGTGAAAGCAGGAGGATCAGGGGAAAATTCAACAGCCTCGGCAGGTGATGAGCTTGAAGACACCGCTGAGAAGGAGCAAGCAGAAAACACGGGGGACCAGCAATCAAGTGGGTCAACTAGCAGGAAGACAGGAAGGCCACCTCGCATCGTCATATTTGGGGCGAACCAGGGATCAACGGTAAGCCTAATCAAAGAATCTCTAGGTGAGGGCAAATTTCACATCAAGCGCATTAATAATAGTAAGCATAACTTGTACACGGAAAACGTAAAAGATTTTAAACAATCAAAGCAGCAACTTGAAGCTACGAAGGCTAAATTTTACTCTCACACTCTTAAAGAGGAAAAACCCCAATCCTTTCTCTAAAAGGACTTGATAATAATGAAAACGCAGACGAATTACTTGACGAACTGAAAAACCGAAACGTAGGCAATCATTGCTCCATAGCGATAAAAACCGACTCATGTACACACTTAATGTATTTGTCTTTTAAATTCAAAAACAATTTTAATAATTTAATCTTCCTTCAGACATTGAATTCCTTGTTATTCACCGCTTTTCAGAAAAATATAAGTGACTGCAATAAATCACCGAAATGATGCGATTGAATCCCAGCGCTCAATTATAAAAGCCACAATTTTCCACAACGAAAGTTAGAAAATCTATAACCCTATGATAAAGGTTTTGTTTTTCATAATTTTAAATTTTTTTTGTACAAAATTACGAATTTCTATTAAAAAATGTAGAAAATTTACAATTTCCAAAATCTATATTTTTATTTTTTTAGGGAAAACGCTGCTCCTACACAAATATATTATACACTAGATTGGTCCAATTTTTTTCTTAATTTTCATATATATCGCCCACAAATTTGTTTGTATCCACAAAGCAAATCTTTTTAAAAAATCTGCCTAGAACGCGCGTCTGTGAGATCTCGCGGTTCGCGCTCGATTTTGTCCAAAGTGCGAACTTTTCCACATTAAGTTCAACTCGATATATCAAGTGAATATTATATTTATTCTGTACCTCGGTCTGTGACTGCTTATTCAGATATTGCAAAATAATGTACAAATTTAATTCTCAATGATTACTTTAATATTTCTTCCTAATTTTACACTAATATTGATTCTCAGCTACCCTGGAAAATGTATCATTTCAATAAATTTATATTATTAGAATTCATAACATGCATTGATATTGAAACAGATGTGTTTTTATTGTCTTGTTTTTATAATTAAAAAAAGTGCGCATCCTATAAAAAGAACAATTTTATTAATTAACATTTTATTGTACCTTGTGTCGTTTTTCCAAAGAATTCATTTGTTTATTTTCAATGTCATTTTTTACGATTTAAACAAAAAAGTACGCATACTATCAAAAACTAAATATTGCAGATTTGTAGCTGTTTTTTGGGTGAACAACTTTCGTGTATTCATTTTTCTTTGTAGCTTCCCGTGCAGAAATTTCAGAATGGCCCTGGTCGGGGCCAGATCTGGCAAAATCTGGCCATAATCGGGTATCCCAGTTACGGCCAGGTTCGAGATGAAACGCCTAATCCGATCAGGGCCTGACTGGGGTATCCATAAGGGAGGCCCGATCTGGCCCTGACCAGGCCCCTTCTATTTTTTATTTATAAGAATATTATTGAAATATAATTTATTTAATAAGAAAGTAAACACTTAATTAGGAAAACTAAGGTTTTTTAAAAATAAAAATGAAGCTTAGGGTGTTTAATTTAAGAGCCCTTAATATGAAAGTGGCACCTTTTCTTGTTTTCAAGAAATTGAATTTTGAGTGACCTTATTTTTTTTTTATTTTTCCTATGCGCGAAAAAATTACGTCAATTTTTTTGAAAATACAGTTAATGTTAACAAACAATAATATGAAAATAGAAATTTAAGAAATCTGTTGTTGGTTTTAGAACTTCTTGAAATTTGCGAAAAATAAAACTTTTGAATTTGTTTAATTGCGCATTTTTGAGCAGCAAGTTACCTTTATATTTCATACATTATAATTATCAAACGAGAATTGCACATTACAAATGCGCAATTAACTAGATTCCAAAATGTCATTTTTGTCAATTTTGAATTTTTATGAGATTATTTTCAATAACTTATTTAATTTTTTTTGTAGCTAAATTAGATGGAGTTACTTCTCAGAGAATGGACACTGAAGAGCCTCTGCCTGAAACAGATTTTTTGGATCCAGCGAAATGGCCATCACCTTTGACCTGTGACTTCATCGATTTGATGCTGCACGATCCGCCTAAGCAAGATGTAGATTCTTTAAATTTATCGGCTTCGGATACTAATGGTCCCAAGTGGGGAACCATACATAACAATTTTGTGAGGCTCTTCACTTGGGGTGATCGCTAGAGAGATTGATCAGCAATCTGGATCAGAGCAGTGTTGCGGAATAAACGTGTCATTTAAATAAATAACACGAGAATTCCAGATCTATCTAAATTTTTATACCTAACACCTATATACCTATCTACCTTATACCTATATACCTACATACCTTACACCTATATACCTATTTAACATATACCTATTTACCTTATACCTATACACCCATATACACACTACCTTTCTCCAACCGAGCAAGTCACGTAAACCCCGAAAGGGAAATGGCTTAATGGTATAATAATAATAAAACGTATTTATACGAAGCAAATGAGGTATGCCACAAAAACCACGTTTATTAGGAGACTGAGCAATGGCGAATTCAAGCAACGAAAATGGCCATTTGAACTCGAAACCGGCATCATGACATGTTTCTGGAATGATGTGCTACAGCGCTTTGACAAAGTCAATAAACTTTTGCAAAGCTTTGAATCAAAGGTTTGTGACGTCGTCGATGCATATAAAGGTTTTCAAAAATATATTGAGGATCTGCGTGAACCCTTCGATTTTTACGAAGCTCAGGGAATCGAGTTAACTTTTTGTGAGGAGTATAGGAACGAAAATCGAAGGTGCAAAAAACGAAAACTTCGACCAGATGAATGTGCTAATGACACAACGTATAGTGGAAAGAACGATATGAGGGTGAACACGTTTATCGTCATAATTGATACTTTAAGTACAGAGCTGTCACGGAGATGCACCAGCTACATTGAAATCGACAATCGCTTTCGGTTTATCGATCAATTGTTATCCTTTTCCAATGACGAAATCAGACTCAAGTCTAAAAATTTGCGTAAAATTTACACCTCTGACTTAGGAAGAGATTTGGGTGAGGAATGTGTGCACTTCACAGGCATCCTTGAGGTTATAAACGTACCTATTGAAGAAATATCAACAGTATCTTCCCTGCGCATCATCCGACAGAAAAATCTTGGTGTAATCTGCCCGAATGTCGACGTTGCACTTCGAATTTATTTGAGCCTTATATCCACAAATGCCAGTGGATAACGCTTCTTTTCTGTACTCAAACGTATACAAAATTACTTACGAAACTCGTTATGTAACGATCCTCTTTCTCCTCTGGCCTTTTTCGCAGGTAATGCGCACCTTTTGGATTCGATTAACTTCGATATAATTATAAAACGATTTGCTCAAGAGAAAGCAAGAAAACGGGTATAATCCGTATAATTGATTACCCATATTTTCGGATGAGTATATTTATAAGAATCTTTGTATATCTTTGATACAAAATGTGAATGTGAATTTTTGTAACAAAATGTACTCATATGTAAATATATATCTGATGTCAAAACAAACATTTATGCGTGTGATTTATTATGAACTCTGAAAATAATAACATATACAATTTTTAACATTTCTTGATTCCTTTCGTGTTTATAATGATAAAAAGATTGAAAAAGAATGAAGTAAGGGGGGGGGCTGTAAAATAATTGCCTAGGGGCGCAAATTTCCTAAGACCGGCCCTGAGTCTATACGTACCTTTATAGCATACTAAAAAGAAGATTGGGATCTTTTTGTAAAATTGGTCCGAATTCTGGAGCCCAATTCTCAATCTATTTCACATTTTCACGCAAAGACGAACAATAAATGAACTTCAAAATGTCGACGCTTTCTCGAAGTTCACTGTCGGAAATCTTAGAGAGCTGGATAATTCTAGTTTGATATGAACACCTCACCCCGGTCTAAAAACTTTGCGTAAATGATTAACGAGCTGAATTGAGAATTATTTAAAGCGATTTATTCATATGACTTTACCGGTTTATCTGTTTACTGTTCGTCACTTTGACAAAGTTGACTTCCTTCCGTCCATTCGTTGCCAAATAATCGAACGGAAGATTAATCGAATACATTCGAGACTAGAGCGGCTAATTCAAATCTAGATAAGTATAAACCCTAAACAGTTTTAAAAAAATACCTACAATAATTAATACTAACTTGATAATTGTATATTTGTTAAATAATTTAATGTGTCCGTAAACATACATTTTCAGACATTTTGTTCAAATGAATTAAAGCTTTTTTTAGTTTTTTCTCGTTTCTTATATTCTTTGTATATAAGAAGTTAAATTTAGCTAGCTAACTTTAGATTAGTCACTGAAGTGAAAATTAGTTGAATATTCACTAATTAAGACAGGGAGTAATTTTAAATTTAATTAATTCTAATCTTTAAACTGACTCTGATATACAGAAGGTAACCCGATGTGGCCCTGAGCAAGGCCACAACAGTAGCCATGATCAGGGCCGCATTGAGCTAACCCGATCAAGGCCACGTCGGGAATCAGGATCAAATTGGGCAATTTCTCCACGGGAGATGGAGATATGAATTAAAAATTATTTTAATTAATTTTTTTCTGGAAAAAAATCTTTTCCTTTTGCTCCGCTGGAAATCGAACCTGAGAACTTCCGATTGCCGGTCAGATGCTTTCCCATTAAGCTACTAGAGAGGTCGAGAGAAGAAACAGAAAAAAAATTGGAACATTGAAATTTTCAGACAAAAAATTGAATTTCCAACAATATAGTTCAATTTGCAACCAAAAAAGTAAATTCTCAACTAAGAAAGAAAACATTTTCAACCAAAAATAGAACAGTTGAATGTTTTGTTAAAAAAATTAATTTTCAACCAAAAAAAAAGCGAAATTTATAATAGAATAGTTGAATTTTTATCCAGGGATGCATTTTGAACTAAAGTAATGAATCTTCAACCCAAAAATTACTTTTTAACAAAGTAGTATACGTTTAAATCAAAAAAAGATTAATTTTCATCAAAAAACTGAATAGTTAATATTCCAACCAAAAAAGATCTAAAGTATGT
>CAKNYM010039684.1:0-14321 GCA_932195095.1 Andricus curvator
AGAACCTTTCAGAACTCATGAAATCTGTTTAGATCCTTTAACAATTCCTTGAAAACTCATGAATTTTTTTAAATCCCTTGAAATCCATCGGAATCCTTAGCAATGCATGAAATATCATTAAAAAATGGAAAAATCTAAGTTATTGGCTTGTTAATTTTTTGCAGGCTGTACACAAATTTAAAAAGATAATGCTAAATTAAAAATCATAGTGAAAACAAATGACTTATCTAGGCCATCCGTGGTTCCAGGAAAAGTAGCTTGCTCTCTTCTCGTATCATAGACACTTAGGATTCATGATACTGACAGTCTCGCTCAAATCACTTTGATATCTTTCTTCACTGACCAATCTTACAGGCAATAGAATGCATGCCTTCATTTTGCGGGTCTAAATTCGAATGGAGACTGTTTGCGTTGGTCAAGTTGTTGGCAATGCGTATTACTGGATCAGTTGGAATGACACATTCTTCACAGAGATCTGATACTATTCCAACGATTCGGTCCATGGGGTAAAATAGATCAGGCCTGTCCAGAAAGGGGAAATCGAATCAATCGTCACATATTCCCATTTACATATTCCCTCTTCACAGGTCCAGAGGCTTGGGGGGTGGTCGCTCTCGTGAAGTTGGACTGGTCGAAAGCTCACGATTTAGAAGTTTAGAAGTTTGCCTGAAAAATATTGAAATTAAGTTAGCTGTGAAAGTATTCTGCGACATATTCGAAATCCCTACAAATCTGTGGAATCACTAGGAATTACCTAAAAATTAATTTGTCTCACTTATTACTAATTACCCCTTTTTCAGAACAAAATCTACTAAGTAGAACTATTTTGTTAAAAATTCATTTTTTTTGTTTGATGATTCATCATTTCAGTTGATTATTTTAAATTTTAAATTCAAGTATTTTGTTAACATTTTTTGTAAACATTTTTTGTGAATTATTCTTTTTTTACTGAAATTTTAACTGTTCCATGTTTGGTTTAACATTCATTTTCTTCACATAAGAAATTCTTGATTGAGAACTATTTGATTGAAAATGTATGTATTTTTTCTTAATTAATCTTTTCTGGTATAAAATTGATATTTTTGGGTCAAAGCTAGTTTTTTCTCATTGAAACTTCATGTTTTAACAGAAAATGTAAATATATCATGTTTGTTTTAACATCAATTTTCTTCAATTTAAAATTCAACTCTTCGCTTGAAAATTTCTGTATTCTGTTGAAAGTATTTGTTTTGTGGTAGAATATTAATGTACTTGGCGACTAAATCACCTTTTTGGTAGAAAATTCCACTAAAGGGTTGAAAATTCCATTAAAAATTAAAATATATGTTCGAAAATTCATGCATTTTGTTAAAAATTATTCTCTTTTGATAGAAAAATGTTTTTTCTTTTTTTTAAGTGAAAATTAATTTTTCTTTAGCTGGAAATTAGTGCTCTCGTTGAAAATGTATTTTTTATACTAAAAATTCAATTCAATTTACTGTCGGAAATATTTTTTATATTTAACCTTTTTGGTAAAAAATTCATCTGTGTGGTTGAAAATTGAACCATTTCGTAAAAAACTTATTTTATTTGCTTAAAGCTTACTTCTGAAACTGAAAATTAAACTATGCTATTTTGGGTTAAAATTTTTTTTTAGTTGATAATTCATCTATTTTGTTGAAAATTATTCTTTTTTTATAGAAAATTAGTTTGTTTATTGAAAATTATTTTTTTTCCTACTGAAAATTTAACTATTCTATTTTTCGTCGAAATTTTTTTTTTCAATAGACATTCCGGATTTTTGGATGGAAATTCATCTGATGGTTGACAATTTAAGTATTTCGGTAAAATTTTATTTTATTTGGATAAGAACATATTTCTCTAAATGAAATTCAAACGATTCTATTTTTTGTTTAAAATTTATCTTTTTTATTTGACAAGTCATCTATTTTGTTGAAAATTAAATTTTTTGGTATGAATATGACCTTTTTTTAAGAATTCAACTATTGGGTAGAACTTGAAATATTTGGATGAAAATTGAACTATTTCGTTGAACATTTATTTTATTTGGTTACAGACTTATTTCTCTAACTTGAAATTAAACTATTCTATTTTTTGTTGAAAATTTATCTTTTTTAGTTAGAAATTCAAATCAAATAATGAAGTTTTAATGATTTTGAAAGGTTCTGAAATAATTAATAAATTTGTTAAGATTCCTGGGAAAATTTTTTAATATTTTTTTATTTTCAAAACATGAGTGTAAGGAAATATTTTTAGATATTTTTTTTTATTTGATATATAAATAAGAATTGAACAATTATTAATTTGTAACGACTTAGCATAAAAATAATTTAACTTCCACTCGAAAAAAATTTCAATTTGAAATTGCCCAAAATGATATATTTTCTTCTAATGTTTTTAAACGCAAAATTTAATAATTGATATTTCAATAAAAAATATTTTAATTATAAATAAAATTCATTTGGATTAAAAAAAAAGAACTTTCAACAAAATACTTGAATCTTCATCTAAAAAAGAATAATGAAAAACAAATTTCAACCAAAAAATTGATTTTCTTTTAAAAAGATATATTTCTAAAAAAATACATAAATTTGTCAAAAAAAGATGATTTCAACCTAATTGTTAAAATTCCTACCAAATTGTTGAATTTTCGAGTCGAAAATACAAATTTGCTACAAAAAACTTGAATTTTCAACATCAGAGTATGAATTTTCAACAACAAAAATTAATCTTTACCCAAACAGTCGAATGTTCAATAAAGTATTTAAATTATCAGTTAATAAAATAAATGTTCAACAAAAAACAAATTTTTATTAAAATTATGAATCTTTACTAAAAAAATTGACTTTCAAGAAAGTAGTTTAATTTTCAACCAAGCAGTGGATTTTTCAACCTAAAAAGATGAATTTTTAACGCAAAATGTAATAATTGATATTTGATTGAACCCTCAAACCCTTCAAAATTCTTAAAAAGCTTTCAAAAAAGGTTCAGCTTAAAATTTCCTAAAATTATATAACTTTGAAAATTTAGAAATTTGTTCATTCATTCCTCAATTTAGAGTTTAGAGCATTGAAATATTTTGAACTGTACAATTTATAAAAGTTGAAAATTTTGTATTTTGCAATTTAACGGTATTTATCAGTTTAGTTCCTCTAACATTAAATAAAAAATTTGACACTATAACATGCTAAAAATAAATCAATTGCTTTCATTAAATGTTACTTTTAATATATTTTTTAACAATACATACCAGTTGGAGGTTAGTCCGTCGGCTCGTCCGCTGTTATAAGCTTTTTGGCTTCTGGAAAATCGCAGCTTTCTTAGTGCACCACTCTGACACCACGAAAAACACTGGAAAATTCATCACTGCACAATTCATCACTTGACAATTCACACCTTGCACAAAATAAAAAAAAATTGTTTTTCCCGGCAACGAACACGAGTTTGTTTTTGTAACACGAGAGTCCACGTGCGATCCAAACACGTTACGACCGGCAATCGGGCCTGCTCGTATGCCCCTCGGTAATCCTCGTCGTCCGCTCCAGAGTTGTTCAGAGCCGTAACCTGCGTTTGTTGCGCCCGTGGCGACTTGCAAATTTTGCGCGCCCCTTCCGACAAAGCAAATACTATTTGCTTTGGCCATTATTAGAAAATTTCAAGGTTGAAATTGCAATTGTTTTTTAATTTTCATCTAGTTACAGGATTAGAGGAGGGGTTTGGCTAATTCAAAAATTAGGCTAATAGAAAATTATTATTTTTTTATTGGACATTCATTTTTTCAACTAAAAATTTAACTATTCCATTTTTCGTCTATTATAACTTATATGGATAAAAAAATTTTCGTGCCAAAAATAATAATTTTTCTATCCTTAAAATATTTATTATTTTCATAACATTTATGCATATTTATGGTTAAAATATTTAAAAAAAAGAATTGAAAACGAACAAATTTTTTAAAAATGTAGGAGGACGCGAACGCATGACAGCCAACTCTGTAGCCTCGAACCTAAACCATTACTCTATCGGTGCTTGCTTGATCACTTTACAATTCGACCGATATTGATTGTGCGCGCATTTCTTTTAACTTTTTTTTTTCTCGTAAACCGCTTTGTATGTGAGTCTAAGGGCCGGTTCCACCAACCTCGATTAAAAAGTTAATCCTCCGTTAAACCTAGTTACGCGTTCCACCACTTTTTAGCGGCCGGTTAACTCGCGTTAACCACAGTTAAATCTAACCGGTCAAAATTGATCGGTTAAGGCGACTTAATCGTCCTCTAACCTAAAAACTGCAGTGTCGTTGTGAAATATGGAGTTTTTGGAAGAAGTTCTGAGATCGTCTGATGACGAAGTCGAAGAAGATGTTTTTGAATTTATATGTGATATATTAATATATCACGAACAAAACATACACCAACAATCACTTTTTTTAGGTTAGTGTAGACACGAGCGTGGCGTGAACCTTAACTGGATTTGGCGCGCACGGACATATTGCTTTGCTTTCCACTCGACCGACGGGTAGCCAATCACACGAATGATTTAAAGTAAAATAGGAGTTACTTCGAAAAGACTATCTGGTTAGCTAACCGCGCCCACCAAAAATGTGGTGGAACGCACAACAGGATAATCCAAGCTTAACTATGGCGTTAACTTTAACCCGCCGTCAGTTAACCACTGATTTAACCGAGTTTGGTGGAACCGGCCCTAAGCAAACGATTTGAGCTTTTTTCATCTCAAATTCAGCTCTCTTTGCTGGCAAAAGATGATTAAAATCTGTGTCCCCGCCGTTACGCGCACTCCCCTTCTTAGGTTCACGCAATGAAATTACGTTCACGCAACGTAAAATTAAGATAGCAATAAAAAATCAGGACATTTCCTGCTAAAACACAACGTGTGGTTAACCTCAGCATTTAAAGAAGGTCAGTGACCTTTTTCATACGTGATTTGATATTTTCATTCTTGAGGCAAGTACTTACCGACTGAGCCTTACAAGAAGCTTACATGCCTTACAGCTTCTGTAAAAAAAGCTAGTGGCATAGAAGGCGTACAAACCACCATAAACTTTCAAACTAATTTTCAATTTTTCGCCACTTACAAATTATTTATGAAATAAACTTTTTTTATTTCCTACAAACAAGGTTAGTTCCGGGACATTAGTTACTATGTTTTTTTGCTTGTCCTAAGTTTTTGGCCCAAAATATTGTGTAGTTTGGAAGTAAAGCTGGGGAGAATTCTGACACACATAACCTCAAAATACACACACATTAATTAAATTTAGCAAAATTAAATTTTTGTTAATTTTTCCACAAAAGCAGAGTTCGGGGACGTCCGTTAGCATGTTCGCTATCATTCCCCAAATTTTTAAGACAAAATATTTATTATTGTAGGAAAAAAGCCGGGGGAACCTAACACTGGTAAAATCGATAATTTTTTAAGTATCACATGCCCTTAACAAAAAATGAAATCCAGATAAGGTGACACCGAAGAAACGATATTCTAATTTTAAGAATTGCCCACTAAGTTTAAGAATATTTGCAACATAAATAGGCGCCAAGAATATATTCTTAATGTACGATGGAGGCCCTCTTACCTTAAGAATATATATTCTTGTCCAATTGTAAGAATTCCGTACTAAGTTTAAGAATAGTTGCATCCGAAATCTGTCGCAGTAATTGTATAATAAGTGACGAGCTCGAAGAAATGCAACCAATTCTGAGGATAAATCGCATGTGCACATCTCTAACTCTATCTCTTTCTCTTCGCAGAGAACGTTGAAGTGAGAAAAGTTTGATGTCACACGTCAACGAATAAATAATGTAGAGAGGTTATGTCTCGGTGTGGCACGCCGGTATTCAACCTCAATGTGACATCAGACCTTTCTCACTCTAACATTTTCTGTAAAGAGAAGGAGATGGATGTGCGCACGCGATTTATCCTTAGAATTGGTTGCATTTCTTTGAGCTTGTCACTTATTACGAATTCGAAAAACTGATTGAAAAGCACGTCGCACAAAACATTAAAAGAAATGATTGAACAGAGCAAGGCGCATTTTCCTTTGCGCATTTCTTCTTTCCCCACTCATATTCTCATTTTAAGAATATTTTCTCCCTTTGTTTAGAAGATAATTTTAAATTAAGAATTTCGCTTACTTCGTTAAGAATATTACTAAGAATATGCCTGTAAAAATATGAAACTCTTAATATTAGAATATCGTTTTTTCGGTGGATGTATGCTTTTCATCAGTTATGCTTGTACTGATCCGCATGCTGATTGCTTCACAAATATTACACGGTTAGACCATGAAACAGACCGACTACATCACTGCATCACGATTGTTTGTTCATTTGAGGTTTGATATTAGAGAAACTTAAAATTCTAAATAATATTAACCTGTTTTTTTATTATATATATAATTTTTTAAAAACAGGTTAAAGAACCACCGCAGGGTCCCACTGAGAGCAACTGCCATTCATGAAAATGACACTGGCTCCCAGTAGAACCGCAGTAAATCACACATATGGCTACGTCTCACGACAATATAACATATATAATATATAAGTGTCCAGTCGAGGTATACATCTCGGACATTCACATTGTTACTGTACGTCAAGCAAATAATAATCAAGGGTTACTGAGCTCATTAAGCCACGAAACACTATATGAAGAGCTTGCTCGATACTCCACCATTATTAGGTTCCTTTATTATCTTTACCTTACTTGTTTTTCAATACTTTCAATGTAAACTGCATTAAAATCGTGAAGTACCTCTTAATGTTCACCTTTGCTTTCTTTGAAAATGTTATCTTACACTCAAGGTATCAGGTTTAGAACGTTTTTATAGAACTTCTGATTTTTTATGTGCCCGTCAGCTCAATAGTAACGGTGCTGAGAGGAAATAAAGGTACAAAGGGAGTGAGCATTTCGGTTTTTATGGATGCTTTCTTTTCTGGTATGCAGTCCATATATGAACATACCTACTATGTTAAAATTTGTTGTAATTTTTCTCACTTTTATTATACTTTTTTATATTAAATATATACTTTCCCGAATTAGTAATCTTAAATTACAACGCTGGTTAATGGCGTAAACTTTTAAATCTGCTTTTTTGATAAATTTGTATTTAATAACTTTCAAAGTAAGGGAGTTATTTTCGTGAAACTTTGACGAATTGTAGCTCCAATTAATTTTCAGGTTTGATAAGGTTTTCAGCTAATTCGTCCAATTCCCTCTGATCATTTAAAAGTGATTGTGTAATTTCTTTTCACATAGAAAAACGATTTTGCCTTTTTAAAAGCAGTTAGAAATGAAATTTGTTAATTACCTAATATTTAATTATCAATTGGGGATAGACCAAAAAAGATTCATAATTTTAATTTGAAAATTTAAAAAAAACATCATTAAAAACTTGGTTTTTGGAATTTCACAAAAATGTATTTATTTTATGTGAAAATAAGGCGTGCTTATTCATTAAGTCGTATTTCATTACCTAAAATTAAAAAAATCATCCAGTTGTGGGACGAGTATGTTGTTTGAATCAGTAGTGCGCGACTTCTATAGTCATCTAAAATGTATCCCTTCATCCTACACTTGTTTTTAAACATTCTCAAAAATGTAATTCTTATAATCCTTACAATCCTTAAGATTGTGCCTGATACACCTCCGAAAGTAGGGCAGGGTAAAATTTCTAAATATTATTTTTGTAAGTTTTGTGTTTTAATTTAGACGGTTATGAGATGAAATCAAAGAAAAAAATTTTAACTAAAGGGGTGCGGAGTATTCGTATTTGTGACGACCCAGGGTCCCAGTTCGATTAAATGAGTGAATATATATTTATTATAAAATCCCATTCTAAAAGTCTAATTTGTGACGATGAGGCAAAATGAATAGGCAAGGCCTAAATAATTACTATTAGATGTTAAATGGTTGTTGACCAGTGTGAATAAATGTTCAAAATTTTGGTAGTTCAAAATAAAGAGCTAATAAAAAAAGTGGATTAAACTTGAATGATATGAGAATTGCTTTCACTGTTCTCAATCCACCTTACTGTGCTGTTATTTCCGTTACTTTTTTTCTCTCTGAATAAAGTGAAAGAATTTTTTTGTCTCGCTTCTAGCAGTATTTCATCTTTTACATTTCTATCTATTTCACTCATAATGCAGGCCATTTTTTAACTTTCTCAATGAATTTACTTTCATAAATTTAATAATCTCGAATCCTTTTTCCTATTTTAATTGACACATAACTTGGCTGATAAAGAAATGTTAAAAGAAGTGAAATTTCCCATTTTTAGTTTACTAATGGCCATTTTCTAATGGCCTTGAAATAAACACTTTTCTTGCATGTTAAATTATAGTCGAGTTAAATATCGAACCACAGATAAACTAATTAGACAACTGCGGACAGGAAGTAGTAAAGGAAATTCACAAACGATTTTCAGTGAGTGCTCATTTCATTTCCTTGGCTTTCATGACCGACACGCAAAGGAAGGAAGCATTTAATTTCACCACACATATAATGGCTTTGTAAATCTCATCTTCACCGTTATATATGTAAACGGATATCGCTTTAAATAGAGGAATTCGGATATAAACCAATCTATTTTCTTTCTCTGCCGACATTCAACCTTATGTTCATAATATACCGTGAAAGTGATTTGTGTGTTACTCATTGTCAGTCGATGTATTCTACATATAAAACTGAGGAAAATGAACATCGCCTTTAATTCAACTGATGTATCGAGACTTTCATTACATAAAAACGCACATTGTAACTTGAAAACAGAGTAAAGAGTACCATATACAAATGAATGATTTGAACTCTGAAAGGATACTTTGCAATTTTTTCCATTTCTCTATAGAAACGATTCAGAATAAGAGAGTAATATGATGTCCAATAGTAAATTTTACCACTAACTTGTTGCCTGAACGTAATCGGTGCTATTCACCAAAGGCAACTTTTGCCACTTCACCAATAAATTTTACCATTTAAAATTGTAACACATGCTACGTGCATTAAAAGTAAATTATCATGTAATTGGCAATTTACTCGTGGATTAAAGTAGGTACTACTGTCCCCTCCCGATGAACATTGGAAGCGCGATTCCTCAATTTCTTAGAAAATTACCATATCTGCATGGCTCGATATGCATCTGAAGATTGCAGTTCTCGACAGAAAACGATAGTATTGATTACAATTTATTTAAATGGCAAATTTTGCAGTTTCTGTTCTGTCAAAAAATATTGCGATAACTACACTGTTAGAAATTTCTGTAGAAATGTTCAGAAACGCGTGACTAAAGCTTTATGCAATAACCGTTTCTAAACATTACTAAACAGGAACGGAAATTTCAGAAATGACAACTGCATAAAGCTTTAGTCCCATGTTTCTGAAAATTATGTTTTAATTTAGGAAATTTCAGATACAGTAACTTAAAATTTCAAGAAATTGAAAATTTGTTTCGGTTCTGCAATTTTAAAATAAAATATGTAGTCTATATTTGTCCAGACAATATATAAATAATAGTAAGACAATATGAGTGAAGTCAGTGTAAATAAATGTGTATGTATCCACTATCCATGTTACAATAAGTCTAACAGAAAAACCTAGTAAGTGAGGCCACAGAGACCATTTTTCGACATACGTGCAGGGAAAAATAACCTATTACTTCGTCCGTCGTTTGACTATTGCGATTTCGCTCTTAAAAAAAATTTTTTTTTTTAAATGTAACTCTTTAAATATTGGGAGCCTCTTTTGTGTTTTTTTGAGGTTTTCCCAATTTAAAAAAATTTCAGTAACGGTTTCAATTTTGTTCATCGGACCACAATTTTGATTTTACAAATTTGTTTTTTTGAGGTATAATTTGCCTGAGGATGACCAACAGATTGAGGTCGAAACGTTTCGAGAATGTAACTTTTTATAATTAAAGTATTGACTCGGAATACTCCTAGTCTTTTTTATTCAAATTGATCGTAAGACCGAAATAATAGAACTTGCGTTCCTATTAAGGTAAAAATAACCTCTATGGCAAATTTCACTTACTATTTTTCTCTGTTGGACAGCAGCATTGTATCAAATGTTTGCTCAAAGCCCATCTTTTATGAAAATAAATTGTTTTTCTGCACATTCAATACACTAGGGTATGTGATATAACCTAGATACATGCGTAGTAGATTGCATAAACTTTGTTCATATTGTCTTGCCATATCTATTTTGTGAGGAAAAATGTAGAATGAGTATTTATTTTAAAATTAAGGCTCATGTAGGGGAGGGGGTGGGTGGGGAGGTAATGTAACTTAGAAAACTCACCTGAAAAAATCTATTCGAAATGCTAGCACAACGAATGTTTTATTACCATCTTTGTCTCTCTTACGGTGTTGGCCGTGACCCTGCCCTGCCGAAAGCTCCGAGGGAGATAAGAGTCAATTGTCCAAAACGAGAAGTGCCAAATTTTCTAGAACTACTTTTTTTCTGATAGCAGTTTCCGTCTCCGTTGCACACTCGAGACCTGCCATCTTTCTCCAAACCTTCGAGAAACGAACTATATTTGTGATCGAATTCTCGGCTCCGGCCGACTACAACACCACTGCCAAGGAGAAGGAAAAGGAGGAAAGGTATCAAGACTATCAAGACCTTAAAAGGGAGCTGCAGCGACTGTACCCAAAATATTCGGTTAAAGTAAGTGTCCTTGTAGGAGCCTCGGTGGCTCAGACGATAGAGCGTCAGGCTTCTGTGCAGAAGGACTGGGGTTCGATGCCTGAGCAGATACAAATGGAAATTTTTCTATGTACTTCAACCGGGACTCCTGCGCTTGAGGTACCTACGGGAGACTCTTGCTCGATGTTCGCTGGCCAATTTCGAGTAATGAACAAACACGCTCACATACACTTACAAAACACACCAGAACAGTGCTTCGAATCCGTGTATCTAACTGGTACGCCTGGCAGCTGAGAGGTATATTCTCAGAAGGTTGCAACAACGAAATCCACCGAGATCCAAAAACACTCTGCGAAGATGGCCGGATTCAGAGTACTGCCTTGAGAATAAATACGGGCGTGACACAATAGGCTTTATAGCTTGAGCGCCAGGGGTGGGACGTTATGGGGCCCCCGTTCACATTAAAACGAACTAAGTAATAGATTTAATGCTTTTACGATGATTCATTATAATAAATTAAAAATTTAAAGCTTTTTCGGGTTTCAATCGTGTGCGGAACTACGAATCTTGCTGACGTTTCGTGAACATTGCAGTTCACTTCTTCAGGTCAGCCCTGAAGAAGTGACGGATGCGTCAACTCACCACAAAGATAGGCTGGACAAGATAGTACGCGTCCCGCATTCAGTGTGTGATTGACAACATAACATCTGACAGGAATTTCCCGCCAAGGTTCGACAGTTCGTGGGCGAACTGTGGATCCGTTATCACACGTTTACCAAGTCAAAGCTGCTGACCATCAGGCAGCATATTGTCGACAGAATACAGGTACTATCTGACGCTAAGAGAAGTCTAGAGCGGATGGAGAGGTGGAACAGAGAAAACCAACAGTTTTTCTCTGACCCATCTCGACTCTTCCAAGATCCTCCAGTTACTGTCGACCATCCGCTCAAACCAGAGGAGGTCGAAGCATTTTGGAGAGATGTCTACGAAGTCCAGCATCCACTTAAAGAAGGCTCAAAGAGCATAAATAGCTTCAAGGATCTGTGCAATGCCCTCATAGCACCTGAGGAAGAATGCCCACCTATCACTACCGAGGAGGTGAAAAAAGTATTAAGAGGCATGAAGAACTATTCCGCTCCGGGACCAGGTGGTATCAAGACCTTCTGGTGGAAGAAGTTTCCTTCAATTCACCAGCATCTAGCCCGAATTTTCACCTCATATCTAAAGTCGGAAGAGCCTATTCCGGAGTGGTTGGTAAAAGGGCGCACAGTGCTCCTTCGAATGATGGGCAACTTAGTTGACCCGAAGAATTACAGACCAACCACTTGCCTGAATACACTATATAAGATCTTAACAGCTATCCTAAATGATAGGATTGTTCGAACAATCGGACTTGTGTGGCAAAAAATGTACGAACAACGCGGCTCAAAGAAAGGCGTAGCAGGATGTCGGGAGAACCTGCTTATCGGTAGATGTGTCTGCAAAGACGCAGCATCCTACCAGGGCTTCCTATCGATGGCCTGGATTGATTACCGGAAAGCTTTCGATTCAACCTCCCATAGACTTATTATCTGTGTGTTGGAAAGCGTAAAGGTTCATCCGCACATCGTGAGGTGCATAGAGAGCTTGATGTTACTTTGGAAAACCAGATTTACTATCTGACCTGGAAAAATCGAGTGACAACTAACAACGTCACCTTTCAGAGAGGTGTCTTTCAGGGCGACAACATGAGCCCTCTCCTCTTTTGCCTCACATTATTGCCATTATCTCTCGCACTTCGCCATCCCGAAGGGTACTTCTGCGGCAAATCTGGAAATCGAAAGCCTAAGATCATTCATGTATTTTACATGGATAATATTAAGGTCTATGCTAAAAATAAAAAGCAACTACACCTAGCTCTAGGGATTGTCGAATAATACACTCAGGAGATTTGAATGAAATTTGGGTTAGAAAAATGCGCCAAGGTTTATTTAAAGCGAGGAAAACTTATGGCGCTATGCGACACCTTAGCGCTATACGACACCTTAGCGCTATCCGACCCCTTAGCGCTGGAGATACCTATACATACCTGGGCGTGCCACACAGCCACATACAGGACGTGACATCTATAAAGGATACTCTCCGAAGCAAATACAAAGGTCTCATCTGGCAGATTTGGTCTTCCGAACTGTCGACGAGGAACAAAGTATCAGCAAAGAACATGCTTGCCTTCCCAGTAGTACTCTATTCATTTGGAGTGGTTCCATGGACGAAGGACGAGCTCAGATCCCTTGATTTCGAGTCACGAAAGGTTATGCACATGAACAAAAGCATGTACATTGAGTCCTCTGTTCCGCGACTCTACATCTCTCGACGTCAAGGTGGTCGCAGAACACTGAATCTTGAATGTTTTCACAACAGGATTATTCTGGGTACAGCACATATAGTCGCAAATGGACGAGACCCTCTCCTTAAAATGGTCAGGAAGCACGAAGAAGTGGGCAAAGGAGCGTTTCTGTACAAAGCAGCGGAGGAGGCTGCTGAAACACTCGGCCTTGACTTTAATATCAGGGGTGAGAAAAATGCATCAAATCTTATCCATCTCGAGTACTCACTCCGGAAGGCCCGGACTAAGAAAGCACAGGAGAAAAACTTCCGCGAACAGCTCCTCGACAAGAGGATGCACAGCATCTTCACAAAAATGTGGAAAATCAGTCGATGTCGTATGAGCTAACGTTTAAATTTCCCTAAATCACCCGGATTGAAGTCGGGCACGGAGGGTTTCATTTTGGCATGTCAAAACGGTGTCATTTCCACTCTAGCATACCGACGCCACATTTTAAGCCCAGACATTCCCGATGATAGCTGCAGAGCGCGTCATGTACACCCAGAGAAACTAGGACACATACTATCTAGTTGTTCAACTCATGCGGGAACGACCTACATCCAAAGACACAATGCGGCAATAAGAGTGGTTTATTACCATCTCTGTCACTCTTACGGCATTAGCCTTAATACCACCCCGCTAAACGATCCTACGGATATTGAGTCAATTGTCAAAAATAAGAAGTGCCGCATATACTGGAACTTCATCTTCTCGGCAATTGTTTCTGTTGCGCATTCAAGGCCTGACATAGTTCTCCTTGACTTGGAGAAGCGAACCATGTTCGTTATCGAATTTTCGGTACCAGCTCACAAAAAACATCATAGCCAAGGAGAATGAAAAGAAAGAGATGATTAAAGACCTTGTAAGGGAGTTGCGACGGTTATACCGGGAATATTCTGTTAAGCTAATCGTCCTGATCATCGGCGCTCTTGGAGGTGCCAAGCTTTCACTGGTTAATAGCCTGAAAAGGATACCTGCGTGTCAACAAAATGCTAAGACGCTTGCGGGGAAGATGCAGAAGGCGGCCGTCCTTGGGTCGCTCCGTCGCTCCTGTCGTGAGACGTGGTTACGGCTGAAATTTTACCGCGATTTCGCTGTTAGCGGGTACAGTTTTTCAGATTAGCACCCGCTCCCGGCGAAATCCCGCGGTTGTCCTTATGACAAACTTTTAATTATATATCGGTTTCGGTTCCTTCGGAATCAAGCCACCGGACGCGTCTTCAGGTTGCGGGTAGAGGGTCCCTGTACTACGGATTTCTGGTGAATGCGGTTACAATAATTTATAAGCAAAATATTCATATATATA
>CAKNYM010039691.1:0-29991 GCA_932195095.1 Andricus curvator
TGTCACTAAACACGTTCTCACTTCCGCCACCAACATGCAAGTCCAGCTGATTTGATGAATAAGGATCATCCTGATTGGGTGCCTAGTCAAAAATTAGGTTATGAAAAACGAGCCGCTTGGAAAAATTCACTGACCCGCTACGACCGATTTACGAAAAGCGTAAGGCTAATATTTTTGTATTTCAAACTTTGTTTACCTGTATTTGGAAAGTTAATATCTCGGGAGCATGTTTTTATTTATTTATTTTTGAATTTCATTTATTTATCTACCGAAGGAAATTTAAAATATTTGTTTGCGCAAGTTTTCGTTGATTAAAGATGACTTTTTACATTGAAACAAACCTAAAGTTGGAGAAGGCTCGGCTGCATATTGCGATAAATAAATGAATTTTCTATTTTAAAAAAAAATAAAAACATGCTCCCAAGATATTAACTTTCCGAATACGGGTAAACAAAGTTTGAAATACAAGTCAAGCAAAGCGAAGTAAACGTATTTTGGATTTGTTGCGTGGCGTTAAGAAAAATTCTTCCGGTTGTTGGAAGATGAAAAGTCGACTTTGAGTCGACTTCGAGGGTCCAAAGTCGATTGTAAAAAGTCGACTTTTGGACCGAGAAAGTCGACTCTAGTCGAAGTCGATTTTTCCATCCCTGTGATGAGCATGAACTTGCCGCCCGAGCGAAGCGAGGGCCGCAGTCACACGAGGCAAAATATCCGTACGCCCTTGATACACACCATACTTTTTGTCCTACCCTTCTTGAAAACAAGCATGTGAAGCAGATGGAGGATGTTTTGTGTACTTGACAATTTTAGATTATAAGTGAAAGGAAGAAATAGCGTACTTCGCAGAAGGGAGACTGTGGGGTCCAGCGATACAATTTTTTTTGTTAAGATAAAGATAATTTCCTCTATATTCTCATTTGCGTCGTGCAGTGTATGTGTAGCGGGCGTAAAGTTCCATGTAGCGGGCGTAAAGTTTCATGTTGGTCCGGCGGCGGAGTGCGCATGTGCGAACGTCACTGGGCTGGAAGCGGCCACATTACGCCTGCTTCAGGTGCATGTAATGGCGCGTTTTCATGGGGTGTTGGCTAAAAAACCTTTTTGTCCATAAATTGTTCAAATTCAGTGTGAATCAAGTGACGAATCTTTGTCAATCTCCACAAAACCATTTGGATAGTTGCTTCATGTTTTCTAGCTATTTGTATTTGCTAAAAAACAATACACCTCAAAAGTCAACATTTAAAAAAAAAGTTTTGTTATTAAAAAATTTTTTTTCCTAAAATCGGCCATGAGAGTTTGATGCGGAATTTTATTGGAATTTATTTTTTTTCAAACGTTCAAATCGGATGAAAATTGTCTTCTGAAAATCAATTTGTCCATGGACGTTCTTGTGGACCCACTGTGGGTGGTATTAAATAATGACGATAAAAGAAGTTGCTTCTTTACAAGTGATGATATGGAATTTAGGAATTTTTTTTAACAACTTGCTCATAAAAATTATAAATCGGATGTAGCATGTATATCAAATATTAATATTCATTATTTTTCAAGAAGCTTCAATGAGAAAATTGAGTTTCTTCTTCGAAGAGATGTTAATTTGTGCCATTTTTTATTAACAATAATAATTGGTATATTTGTTTATAACAATTTTTAATGTAATTATTAGCTAAAAATCTTGATTAGCTATATCAGTATTAACTTGCTAATACAAAATATAAGGCATTTTATGTAAGAAGTCAGTGTTTTCAACATTGGCGCACTATACTGAAGTATTTGTTCATATAAAATGTTTATAACAGTTAAATTTTACATTAAATTCATTATTTATGCTTGTTAAGTACATATTTGCATGAATTCTGATCAATAGCGAGTTTGTTCAAGCAATTTTGTTTCCGGTCAAAAATCATATTTTTGAAATTACTAGTTTTGTCACTAGTTTTGTCACTATATTTGTTTATATATTGCACAAAAAATTCAATTGAAAAATCGAGGAGTTTGAGGACCTTAATGCGGAAAATCGAGTATGCCAAAAATGCAATAAAAATACAGCGCAAAGGAAAATTGTTACTACGCATTATTACACGATTATTACGCGATTATAATAAACTATTTTAATAACTTATTTTAATAAAACTATAAATGTGCTGAAAAATGGTTATTCTTCAGTTGTTGTTAAACCCCAATTTTTGTTAATTATTTCACAATAATGTTGCTTTCGCACATGTTAAATAAAAGTTTAAACACTGTTGAATACGTATGATTTGATTCAACTCAATTTTACATTGCGGAATTTCAGTTCATCTCTATTCTATAATACATATAAATGTGACATTTTTCTGTGACTTTGTAATTTGAAAATCAAATTTCTAAATAAAAATAAAGTAATTCAATACCAATTTCTGATACAATCAATATTATTAAATCCTTTGCAAATTTTCCCTTCAATCTCATACCTTTGATAGAACACTGTCTCAATAATACATACTTCTCTTTCAATAACCAATTCTACGAACAAATCTCAGGAACAGCAGTGGGATCTCCAATCTCACGTGTAATAGCCAAAATCTTTATGGAAAATCTAGAAACTGAAATCTTCAACCAATCCAAGCTTAAACCGGAATTTTTGTGCCGTTACGTTGACGACACTTTTGTCATCTATAGACATGGACTAGATGAACTACCCAAGTTTTTTGATTTCATCAATCGATTACACCCTAATATCCAGTTCACCATGGAAATTGGACAAAACGGAAAATTGCCTTTCTTGGACGTACTAGTTTACAAAAGATCTGATACCACATTGCTTCCTTCCACCACCACCCATCTCAAAAGCAATCGGTCATCAACTCGCTTGTATACAGAGCTGTCTCCATAACAAATAAAGATAACTTACAAAAGGAATTACAAAACTTTAAACAAATCCTAATACAAAACGATTACACAAACAAACAAATTGATGAAGCAATAATAAAATACACTCAATGAAACAAGTCAACACAACCTACTAAAGAAAGAGAGAGAAAAGCGAGCACCATCCTACCTTACATTCAAGGTGTCACAGAACAAATAGGAAGAATTCTCAACAAACACAATATTCAAACAATATATAAACCACCTGCGAAAATAGGACAACTTCTTAACAACCCTAAAGATAAAGAGGCACCTCTCAGTGATCCGGGAGTATATAAAATCCCTTGTTCTTGTGGCAAAGTCTACATTGGAGAAACCGGGAGAGCGGTGAACCAACGTGGAAAGGAACATGAGAGTAAAGTCAGGGTAAAAAATTTCACGCAATCAGCACTAGCTGAGAATTATATCGAAACAGGGCATAGAATTTTATTTGGCAAAACAACCAACATCGCAAAAACGTACAATATTTTTCCAAGAAAACATAGAGAGGCAATCGAAATCTTAAAACACCGTAATAACATCAATAGGAACAATGGATATAATACCAATCCGATTTGGCTTTCCATCCTGCCGGGTTTTTAAAAAGACTTGATTGGTCAATCAAGTTCGACCATTCCCCACGATGGGGCGCTCAGGGCAATCACAAGCATCGTAGAGAGTATATATAAGAAGAAGAAGAAGTGAACTGCAAGGTTCACGAAACATCGGCAAGGTTCGTAGTTTTGCACACGATTGAAACCCGAAAAACCTCCTTTAAATTTATTATAATGAATCATCGTGAAAGCATTAAATCTGTTATTGTTTCTTCTTTTCTACGTGTACAAATAAATTAAGTTAATTAAATTATGGTGCCATGGATTATATTATTTTTGTAAAAAGTGCGATGTAATTCTCTTGTTCCAAGTCCTTAGTATGAAGATTTTTCAAAATTTTGAGATTTCGCATAAACTGTAAAATACTTTAAAACGGACAAAATTATGAGGGTTTATTCTCGCATAAAAACGGAAAAATATATCTGTAAGTGCAGCTTGGGTTCGGGTATATTCAAAAGCCACAAATAAACGACTATGCGCTTTTAATAGAATTTTTGTAGGTGGCCTCTTATAATATTTCTTATTTGCATTGTATATATAAAGTGAAATACCAGTTCGCATATATGACACAGTTTGCCAATGACTGGATCGTCATTTAAATTGCCCCCTGAGCCAAATAGGACCACTGTGCTGCATTATTACAATTGGTAATAATGGCACTAAACATGCACTCTACATTCCAAGCATGACGAAGTCTGTAAAAAAATCCCCTTTTTCATGATACATGGTTATATAGAAAATATATTTCACTTTTACTGTCTACAAAATTAAAACAGTAAACAAAAAAAGATTGGCAAGGATTCAATGTAATTAGAGTCTAGAATTCCGATTTAATCCGGTTTTTGGAAACTTTCGCACACAAAAAGATTCAAGCAGATTAAAAATTGTGTAGGTTTGAATAAATTTTTAAAAAGATGTTTGCCTGACCTTTGAAAACTTGACTATTATGCAGTTTTTTACTCACTAGTGCGTAAAAAATCATTTTCACGCACTGTAGTGCTTCAAAAACTACATAAAACATTTCGTTTTTGATTGGAGGTAGTACAAAAAGTGTGATGTGTGGCGTGCAAAATTTTTACTGACCCGACGCCGATAGGTCGAGTTTTTTTTCCCCGTCGGGTCGGGTCTGGCTGCATATCGTGTCTGGTCGGGTTGACGGGTTAGACCGTCGGCCTGAACCGACTCGAAAACCTCACCCGAGAAGCAGAAGTTGATCTGATTAAGGTGTTAATCCTCGATTAGTTTAATTTAATCACTACCTTGCGTTCCACGATCTTCTGAAATATGATTAAAGAAAGTTAATCACCGTTTAAATTAACCGGTCGATTTCGGCCGGTTAACGGAGTTAACGGCGATTAACGCTGTTTTGGCAGAATAGAACCTCAAAATTTAAGTTTGTACTTGAGCATTTGGAGCATGTTCAAAGCGAATGTGGATCATTTTTATAATAATTTTCATCATATCAAAGCTTTTGTGTTTATCAATATAGGGTAAGGAGGGGCAGCGCCGACCAGTTAACAGTCAATGATTTTTTTAAAGTTAATAAGATGTGGAATTGATCCATTTTTTTCCCATTTCGAGTCCTACATTATTGTACATCATAATTCTATAAGTAACAATTATATGAATAAAACAATGATTTAATAATTGAATTATTTCTGACAAGCTGTATTTCGTCGGCTTTGCCCCACACCGGAGGGCAAAGCCAACCGCAGCTTTTTATGAAAATCAAAACATCTGAAGAGTGGAAAACATGATGTTCCGCGTCTGTGGTATTTTATGTATTGGAAAAATTACCTTTAAACATATTCAGCAAGAAGAATCAGTTATTTTTAATAAAAATAGTGATAGCTGTGATATAACTTCTTATTAGTTGACATTCAACTAGAGACGGAGTACGCGCAAAGGTTTCTACCGTACCAGCACAGAACACCCGCTCTACCGACGGATTGAAAATAATAATATATAATAGAGTTTCTTGCATGTAGCCCAGAAGATAAGTGGCTGTTCTACATTACCGATGACTTATCGACCAAACTTATGATACGTTTATAACCTAAGCACGTGTAAACTATTATTTTGGTCGGGCTTGCCCCACTGGTGAGGCCTCAATTATTTACGATATTAAATACACTTTGGACTTGTATTACGTTCAGTTATTATAATGACATAATGTGATATTGTTTTATCTGTCAAAATGTCAAATTTTCATACTGTAAGTATTCCCATTAACGTCGAAAACTTTACATTTCTGCCAGCGAATCTTCCATTCTTTCGTTGTCAAAACTCTTTTCTGCATAATTTTTCTTTTACAACGTCAATTTTCAAGATATCAGTAAGTAACGCTATCTCTATAATAAAACAGATTTATTTAATGCAAAGTAGAATAAAAATTGTTAAATAATAGCGATGTTATAAGCAAAGTTACCTTTGCCCCACCGGTCGGCGCTGCCCCTCCTTACCCTATAGATGAAAGAAACTATGAGGCCAAAATATCTTTGATGAGGCGTCCGTAAAGTGTAAATTGTTTTCCTATAACATCACTTTTCCTACCTACTGTTTCTTTCACATCTTCGGAAGAGATCATTCGTTTTTAAAGACAATGTATGTAAAATATATAAGTTAACGAAATAAGAATTCAGTAGCGTAAATTCATTTTACAGTGCTGAAAATGAATATTTAACCAATGTAACCTCGCAGGGCGTATCATGAAGCTTCCTTCTTGCATGTTTTTCATATACCATATATGCATCAAATATTTCTGAGCGTCTTTAATTAAGCACTATTAATGCCTTTATAATTTACGTTACTGGTTTTCTAACTGAAATAGTGATGGAGACTTGTAACATTATCTATATTACATCCGCGCAAAATCATTTCACTTCTTCACAAAAAAGAATTCTGCTGGATGTCACGTGACTTGGTTAATGTCAGCTTGTACCGTGCGCGCGCAAGAAACTTAACGTCCTTCTTGTAGCTACCAATCAGAATCACCGTTACAAGAGAATATCAGAGTTACCACGAAAAGGATATATGATTAGCTAATCAGAGTTAAAATATCCATGGTGGAACGCATTACAATTTAATCATGATTAAAACTTCGATTAAAAAATAATCATAATTAGCTAATCATGTATTTAATTAGATTTGGTGAAATCGGCTCTAAATCCAAGAAACAATTGAGGCTCTGGATGCAAAAAGGAGATATAGAATTATTTTGCTGGAGTGGGGAGGCCCTTAAGCACACGATAATAAAGTTTTGAATTTTAATTTTTAAAATACGTATCCACAATGTCAAGTAAATGCCGCATCTTTTTCTTTTAATAAAAAAAGTTGTAGCTTTTTTATTTTTTGAACTATTCATAAAAAACTGTTTTTTTCTCTGATTAAAATATTTCGTCCTTTTCAATTCAACTTCCGACGAAGTCGGAACTTTTTAATATTTTTAAGTAAAATTCATAACAAGTATTCATTGAAATCTTCTGAGACCGATGACGTTAGCAAAAATTAAAAATGTTCATTTGAAAAAAAATGTAATCATTTTTTGCCGAGGCGTTGCATAATTTGTGCACAAACAACTTAGATCGTTTCGGGAGTCGAGCAAATGTTTAACAATCGAAAACTGTCAGTGAGAAAGTTGTTCAGGAAGGTTTAAAGAAGTTTTCTGAAAAGTATACACTCAATTGGTGTGTAGTTCCGAAAGCGTCGGACCTCCGATTTTTTTTAAACTACGTATATTTATGTATTTTAACGCGCTGATTACGAATATGACAGTGAAAATTGGCGCAAATTTGATTTTCCTGGGGAAAAAACATTAAAAAACGTATAAAATCATTGTTTTTTTTTCATTTATTTCCAGAAATAATAAAAATTTCGAAAAATATTTCAGACAAAACTTGTAGATCTCATCAAAATGCAAATTTTATGTTGTACTAATTTTTAGCCTGTGAGTAACAGTTTCCTTCCCAACGTTTAATGGAGTGCAGAAAGGCACCCCTGTGATAGGTAACAGTAATACTGTAGGAAATATGAAATGTTTATGATTTTCCATCTTCAACTTCGAATATCCCGAAAATTGTTACTCATACTCTAGAAATTAATATAACATACAATGTGCATTTTGATGAGATCTATAAGTTTTTTCTGAAATATTTTTCGAAATTTTCATTATTAATGGAAATAAATGAAAAAAACCATGATTTTATACGTCTTTTATGGTTTTTCCCATGAAAATTAAATTTGCGCCAATTTTCACTATATTCGTAATCAGCGTGTCAAAATACATAAGTATACGTAGCTTCAAAAAAAATCGGCGGTCTGACGCTTTCGGAACTTTATCCCTCAATTGAAATAGTATTTAACAAACTGCTGATGTTTTAATTTTTCGACGCGATCGATTTTCTCTCGGGTAGGCTGCTGCCCGGCCGGCAAGACGTAACTACAGGGTTAGGAGTGAACTTCGTCGCAGAGGCCGGTCAGATATAGATAATTTTTATTTAAAATACAGAATCATTAGTGTTAAATTTTTGGTAGTATTAAAATAAAAATATATAATAAATAAATTCAAGAAGATAAACAATATAAAATTTGTGTGTGGAAATATTATATTTAGCGCAGATTTTAATTTTTAAATATTAATTATTTCAATAAACACATCAAATACAAGATTTGTAACTTTCACTAAAAAAAAAAAAAATTTCATGTGAATTTATTGGTTAGTTTAACCAGACTTTAGTTAAAGCTTGTTATCATCAATTTAAGCCAATAGTAGATTTATTCTAAAAATTATCTTTAATTTTTTTCAATTAAAAACCTTCACTGCATTTATATTATAAAATTTTTTTAATCTTTCATAATAACGTTTTCAGATATAACTTAAAAAAAAGAAAATATCATGTAATATTTCAACGATTATTTTTGGTTAAATAAAATCAGAAAGTTTATGCAGGTATGTTTACAAATGTCTCTGGAAGTGGCAACGTTTACATATTTTAATCAGAGAGAACAAAAAATTATAAACCATGATTTTCCATATTTTATTGCATTTGAATTAAAAAATCTCTTGTGTACTGTAAGGCAGAGCTGGCAACTTTGGATTGCCGGGCAGCGCGCTGCCTACGCGGGAGATAATCGATCGCGTCGGAAAATTAAAACCTTAACAGTTTTTTAACTACTATTTTAATTGAACTACAAATTTCCAGAAAACTTCTTTGAACCTTCGTGACTAATTTCTCTCTGACAGTTATTGCGTGTTCAAAATTTTCTCGACTCTCGAAACGATCAAAATTGTTTGTGCACGAATTGTGCAACGCCTCGGAAAAATATTATCAATTTTTTTTTAACAAACATTTTTAACTTTAACTAATGTCATCGATCGCAGAAGATGTCAGTACATATTTTTTATGAATCTTACTGAAAAATATTAACAAGTTCCGAGTTGGTTGCGAATTGAAGTGAAAAAAGCGAAATACTTTAATCAGATAAAAAAAGCAGTTTTTGTAAATAATTCAGAAAATAAAAAAGCTACAAGTTTCCTATTAATAGAAAAAGATGGGTAATGAAATTTCCAATACGAATACGTATTTAAAAAATTAAAGTTAGAAAGTTTATTTTCAAGTGCTCAGGGCCTCCCCACTCCAACAAAATAATTTTATATCTCCTTTTGTCATCCGGCGCCTCAATTGATAAACTCGATTAAAAGCATCTTAGGGCTTAGACAGTGTTAATACTTTTTTTAAGTCTATCTTATTTGTTTAAGGCGTAAAATTTATCACGCACAACCAAACGGTTTCAATAGTTAAATTATTGTAATGATTAGGAGGTTCTGATAGTCGAGAAGGTTCTTGTAACAATGAAACACTGACACTTTCATAATACAAGCGCATTTATTATAATAAATTTGTAAATCACTTACTAAACTATATCGGATGATTTTACTCTTAATTTAAACGGCTGATCGCGAATATATTAGCATGTGCGGTACGATTTCGTAAGAGCTCAATAGGTGCCACGTTTACTGTCGCCATTTTCAACCACCTGGAAGAATCGTTCCACGAAACGGGAGGTGACGTAAATCTTATAATAATCGAGTCAAGTGAGCAATTACTATTTAGAGTCTTCCATTTTTGACATGATTTGAAATGTAGTAATTCACGCTATACGCGTAAACATCTCTCCCCTCCCTCCTTTTATTGAATTATAGTCAAACAAGAGTCCGATGTATCTAGAACTAATCTTATTTACGTGGATTCGTAGAATTAATTTACATTTGTCATTTATTAAACTAAGTATCCTTCGTCTTAACTGAATATGGCCAGATTTTAGTAGTTCCGCGTTTAAACTTTGTTTTTGCTGTTTTCACAGTAACGATACGAACTTAACCATCTTTACCTGAATGGATTTTTTCAATCAATCCAAGGTCCCACTTGCCAGGTGGCAGGTCCTTATTTTTTAAGAGGACGAGCGTACCGGGTAACAAATTAGGAGTTCCACATCACCATTTTTTACGTTGTTGTAACGTGGTTAAATAGTCGCTGCGTCAAGACGCCAAAATTGCTCAAGCCTCTGCTGAATTTAGTTAAAACGTTTGAGGTATAGTTCATGAAGGTCCAAAATGGACGGTTCTGGTAAATTAAGCCGTGCTCCACCATTTAAAAACATTTAAAAAATGTCCCGGTATCAGAGATGCAAATTGATCTGTATCGTGATTGATAGATGCAATAGGACGAGAATTCACGCATGCTACAATTTTACCTGTGAGGGTAGTACATTCCTCGAATGTCAAGTTGTGGTTGACATTAAAGAAGGCTAACGAGATATTACTAGTTAATATCTTTGCGATTTAACTATGGGACAGAAATCTAGGTATTGAAGTAGAGAAAGGATTTTACATCGCAGTCCTCTGTTTTGGTATCCGAATCCTCAAGCATTGATAATAATACGCTGTTCAAGGCTAACATAAGTGATGCCTTTAGCGCCAAGTCCTAATTTTCTTGAGAAAATTATGATATCCGTATCCGGAAACACTTAATCCATTTTCCGCTAAAATTTTTAACGCAATGTATATCCGAAAAACCACAACACACGACGATTGCTCAAGATACGGACAAAGCGGTGTTAAAATCTTTTGTCGACACCCCACACGTCAACGACATTGCTCCGGTAAAATTTTGCTTTTTTAATATCTTAGATTAACGGTTAATATCACACATTTGAATCTTTCAATATAAACAGAAATTGCCCTTTAATATCTTGTATATCGAATAGAATATATTAGATATTATACCGTAATATCTGTATATTATGGTTAAATGTCAAAGTTTTTATAATATCTACTTTTCAATATCTATTTTTCTCCGTGTAACACGTTTGAGATGGTGTTTTACACTTTTTACTCGAGCCTCACACATGCCACCAAAGCGTGATTAGGTAGGAGGAATAAACTGCCATCTGAAGCCTTCAACGGCAAATTCAGCTTGCAAATGAGGATCAGATAAAGCCTGTATAAAATGTTTTGTGCAGTTCCCTACTAGCCCCTACAAAATTATTGGCGTTATTGCTGTAAATAATTTTTGGATAACCTCGACGGCTGCCAAATCGTCGAAGTGCTGCTATGAATCCTTCAGTCGTATGTATAATCAGAAACGACCTCGATATGGATAGCTTTAGTAGCTAGTAGGCAAACGAAAATGCATGTATATATTTTATAAGTTTTCGCGTTGCGAATCTTAGACAATTTGTAGTTAAATGGTCCGGCATAGTCAATTTCTGTATGTGTGAAAGGAACAGAGGGGGTTAGGCGTAATGGCGATAACTAACTCATCATTTGAGATACTGTATGAGCGCGTTGTCAAGTGCATTCAACGCAGCTTTTGATGCATGGATGTATTAAAGATCGTGCACGCACATACCATCCAAAGTGTTTATCGTAATACACGCACAGTGAATTGTACGCCATCGTGAAGTGTGCGCAAATGAGCATGCCGTAGAATTACTGTACTGAGCGTACGATCCTTCAAAATGATGGGATGCTTTTCAGCGTACGATAAGGGCGAGTACTCAAGACGACCTCCTACTCGAATTAGGCCATGAGCGTCCACGGATGGATGCAATTGCTTGACAACGCTCGATTTTGAACAAAGTCTGTCCTTTCTCACCGTACTTCATTCTTTGCCTAATACGTCATTTTGAATGACTTTATACCATAAAATGCAGGAGTCATAAATGACATCCGAATCATGCTTAACCGTCATCTGTAGTTTCTCTCGTAAAGTTGGAGACAATTTAGCACAATTTGGACAAATGGAAAAATTTGTGAGACAAAGCCCGTTTTATATCAGAGTCCGATTTATCTGAAATATTGTAATGTACGAGGGGTTCACAACTCGACCGATGGAGTGTACACTGACTTCAAGAGATTTCAGTGCCTTCATGTGAATTCAAGTGACTTCACGTCAGTAACTTCAGCGAAGGTGTACACCTGACTTCACGAGTTGTTAACCCCTCGGTAATGTATGATATCCGTGTGAGCATGCTTCACCTCACGTGATTCTGGATGAGCCTTGTCCTTTTCAGACTATTAAAAATCACCAGGCTAATTTTCAGAAGGTTAGCCCAACCAGTTTGGGCCATTCCACCAAAGTGTATTTGACGTTATTTCGGTCGCAAAATCCCTCGTGATGCGCAATCCGCAGGATTATCAGCAGCAGGCCCATGATGGCATGAAGCTTTTGGAAGGCGAGTTACTATCTCAGACACTCGATTGGCGACAAAAGTTGGCTATTTAGCCTCGCGTTCTTTAAGCAAAGCAAGAACAATTGTTCCGATCAAAGATAAGTTGAAGCAGACTCTAAATGTAACGCAGTTTGAACCTACTGTACTGCTGTACTGTAATCAACCTTTTATCTGATGGAAGGCGTAAATACACAGATGCAGCATAAGCTTGCGTTGATGCATCGGCGAAACCGTGTATTTCCACGTCATTTGAATTTGATGTACTACCCTCCCAACGTGGAATAGACCCAATTTCCAACTTCTTCAGCTCTGTGCAATAAGATTGCCATTCCTTATACAAATAATCTGTCAGCAAATCATCCCAATGTGATTTTAGCGACCATAATCCCTGCATGAAGATTTTGGCTCTGTCAATTATAGGAGTTAGATAACCAACTTGATCAAACATTCGAGCCATGGTAGATAGAACAGTACGTTTAGCGTAAATATTTTTTGAACCTTCATATCTGTGCGGATTTGTAATTGATCGAGCATAGGATCCCATGAAAGTCCTAAGACACGAATGATACATTTCTCTGAATCATCATAAGGTTTTAATTCCTTTCAATTGCTAGATTTTTCTGTATATAATGACAAAAGATTACTTGACCACTTACCTAACTGAAATCCACCGCGAGCCAACATATCGATTAATTGTTGTTTTGAAGTTTGAACAAACTCAAGATTGTCTGCTCTGAAGAGAACATCATCAACGCAGAAATTCTGTAATAGAATTTTTGAACCTAAGGATAAAAGGAGGCTTCATCATGAGCGATTTGTTTCCTTACTTTCATAGCAAGATATGTAGCAGCTGCAGTTCCGTAAGTCACGGAAGCGTTACGACGCGTTGGCTAGGGCTGCCGCGCGGCAGTAGATGCCGACCAATGATTTAGGGAATGATTGCATTTCTTGTAAGAAATTCTAATTGTATAATATTAAAGAACTCGAGGATTTATTTACATAAAAAACTTTGCCTGAAAATAGCTCACAGGAAAAAAGTGCAATTGGATTTTTACCGCGCCTTTATTCATTTATTCGTTTCTCATTGCCTTTATTTCTCTTTTTACTTCTCTTTTTTATCAGCTATAGTCTCTTCTTTTAATGTTCTGTCTTTTTTATTTGCGTAGGTTTGCATGATGTCTGGTACAACTGTGGAGAGCATGCTTGGAAACAGGACGATGCCCAACATTAAACAAGAGATTGAAAATCCAACCACTCCCACGCAGAGCTGCCATCAGGTCTGTTCGCCGTCCACTACTCTTCAACATCAGGAGGTAATAATGTATTGTAAGAATATTTAATTACGATCATATGACTCATATCCAAAAACGAAAAAAAAATTTTGTTAACTAGAAGTTGATTTAGAAAATGTACAAGACGCATGCGCATACCAATGAGGAAGGTACGAAAAATGTTGAATCTATTTAGAAACTAAAGAAGGTCATAAAAGAGGCTGCAACTGAAATTACGAAAATTGTAGTAATAAATAGAAATGAGTTCAAATTGGAAAAAATTATGATTGAAAAAAAAAATAGAAAATCTAAACTTTCCTCTTTGGTTGTCTTAAGTAGACGTGAGTGTGAAAATGTTGTCAAGTGTAAGTGCGATGTTTTATAAAGCCAACTTGGCACTCAGGGATGAGTCGCAGGTTTTCTGTCCAGGTCGGCATACGATTATGCCTGGAAATTCCTAATGCTGTAGGATTTTATGAAATAGATTTTGCATGTATTTCATCTCGTTTGGAGGCAGATTTCTCAAAAACTCAAAAGGGATTCCATTGGAGCCAGGGGATTTCCCATTGTTACATTTGCCTAGGCCTAAAACAGTTTCATCATCCGATATTGCCGCGTTTAAGTATTCGTGATTAACGTTAAGGTACCAACTATTGAGAGGACAGAAAGGCTTGCCAGGTTTAAAAATCTATTTCTGAATATTTCGGATGAAGCTTTATTTTGTGCCGATTTATTACTCTCCAGAACTCAGAAGGGTTCGAAGCTTTAGGCAGTGACTCAATACATTATTTTCTGAATATTTTTTCTTGAATTCAGGAATTCTTTTGTATTTTACTGTGGCATTATTCACTTCCGCTCTGGATTCTCTCTCTCCCATTTCTCCCTCTCTCCACTACATTTTTCATTTTATTAATGTTACATTGGTTATGCCAAACCAGGTCGATCATCTTACAAAAGTATTTTGCGTCGGAGTATCATCTACATTTCAAGCGATTTTCTAACATTTAGGAAGATATGATTACAAAAATCAAAGTCTTGGGAAATCTTATTAAATCACCAACTCTAGCGTTAGAATCACCCAATTATTATTGGGTGACTCGACCATTCTATCTCGAAAGCTTCTAAAATTTACTTGAATTTAATTGAAAATTCTTGAAAATTTGATAGAAGTTTAGAATATACTAGTCCTCCGCCTGTACCCCTCTGCCGCCCAACCGACTAGTCGGCCATATTGATACCCCAGACGGTCTTGTTTTGCATGGAAAGTGACTGTGTTTCTCACTTTTATTATATTATTTTTGTAATTTTTCCTTTCCACGATGGTTATTTGTGCCGTATTTGGCTGATCTGAAAATCCAGCGAAGAACCCAGGATTTCGTTTTTTTAAAACACCGACTATTTTGAGAAACCAGTGCAATAAAACTTTGGAATTATCTACCCGACGACGAGCGCTTTGGATTAAACGTATCAATCGCAAGAATTTGCAAGAAAAAGACGTGAAACCTTATACTAAAGTTTGCAGTAAACATTTTGGTTGTGGTAAGTAAAAATTATGTCCATTTTCTTGTGCTTTTAATATTGTAGAGCTTTGAACACAGGGGCGACGGAGTGTGTACAGATGGAATTCCATACACTGAAATTTGGAAGATTTTTTCCTTTGAATATATATATTTTTTCTTAATCAACTAGTTTTTCGCTATGTAGACAGACGTCTATTTAAAAAAAGGAAGAAGGCTTAGTGTCTTAAAAATATTTACTTCTTGTATTTATTGAGTGCGATAAGAAGATTGAATTTGAGGTTAGAGCTTAAGTCCAACAGCCGTAGCTAAAAAAATTATGGTTCAACAACAAAAATTTGTTTAAAAAAAAAACAGTTCAATTTTCAGTGTATGAAATGAATTTTCAACTAAAACGATGAATCTTATTCTTCAACCAGAAAACAGAATCTTTGACAAAGTAGTTCAACTTTCAAACAAGTAGCTGAATTTTCAACCAAAAAAGATGAATCCTCAACGAAAAATGTAATAGTGGATATTTCAACCGAAACAGGTTTTAAGTGTAAATAAGATTTTAAGTTTACATACAAAATTCCAAAGTTTAAGAAATATATATAGAGGGGTCATCCATAAATTTTCCGACAATTTTGACCCCCCTCCCCCCTATATCACGCTTTTTCCGACTTTTCCCTGTACTTTTTCGCCGTTATGTCACCCTTGGCTGTACGTCCCCCCCACCCCCCTAAAGTGTGGCGTAATTTATGGATGGCCCCATAAACATATTTATTGGAAAAAATCTTCCTCATTTCAGTGTATGGAATTCCATCCATACAAACTCAGTCGCCCCTGTGTTCAAAGCACTACAATGTTAAAAGCACAAGAAAATTGACATAATTTGTACATACCACAACGAAAATGTTTACTGCAAACTTTAGTATAACGTTTTACGTCTTTTGCTTGCAAATTCTTGCGATTAATAAGTTTAATCCAAAGCGCTCGTCTTCAAGTAGATAATTCGAGAGTTTTACTGCACTGATTTCTTAACATAGGCGGTATTAAAAGAAAAAAAAAACGAATTCCTGAATTCTTTGCTGGGTTTTCAGAGCAGACAAATATGCCACAAATAACCATCGTGGAAACGAAAAATTACAAAATTAATATAATAAAAGTGAGAAACACAGTCACTTCCCATACAAAACAAGGCCGTCTGGGGTATCAATATGGCCGCCGTTACAGCTTGGCGGCGATGCGGGCAGGAGGGAGTCAGTTTTACGAACTCTTGCACACCATCTATGCCATGGACGGAAATCTTATATCACGAGGAATTGTTTTCCAATGAAAAGGGGACAGTTAACAAGCATGCGGTTTGATGATCCTGTAACTCGAAAACCTGTGAAAACTGTCATCCTATGTCTGCAAAACTTAATTGATACGTCACAGGGTTTCAAATTATTGTAGAGATAATTAAAATCACTTGGTTTTAAAAGTTTTATAAGCGAAACATAAATCAGGATCCTTTAGACATTTTTTACGGTAACGTAAATAGCCATGATTTTAGGTCCAATAAACCGACATGTTACCAATTCAGGGCGATATTGAAGTCTTTACTCATAACTAATGTAACGTCCAAAAACTGACCTGATTATAATTGCGAAGAAGATATCGGAGAATGTATTCTTTCACATTGTAAATGTTTACTTAGTGGTACTAATTATTTATCGAAGGACGCAGACGACGAAGAATACGTTGAGGAAGACGAGATGAAAAAACGAAGAGAGCATGATGTTATTGAAGGTGACGATTTGCAAGATGAATTAAATACAATTCCAGAGAAGGATCACATGTATAGCCACTCTGTTGATGTAATTAAGTGCTTGCAAAGAAGTATGCCTTAAATTAAATCAGAGGCGTCAAAGTACTTACTTTAGGGATTAACATTTGCACACTAAGCGTCTTCTAGATAGAATTTTTGCGAGTAATATATCTTACACTAAAATTGGCTTCAAATCTGTACACCTGCTTCAGTGCAGACTTACCTTCTCAGTTTTTAAATGTAATGAGCACACAAGGAAGATTTTCAAATGTTTCAAGGAAATTTGCTTTCGAATACATTTTCAATCTTTTTTAACGTATATCAATCAAGTTTCTCGAGGGTGAGTTGTGCCTAAAAACATCATCCGACTTTGTTTACCCGTAAACGTAGCCTTTGAGTGCTACTTAAAAAAGATTCGCAAAGATAAGCGACATAACATAAACAAATATTAAAAAAAAAAATGAATGAAACTTGAAAAAGTGAATATGTAAATTTATTGAGTTTCTTTGAAAACAGCACATGACTGCTAGAATTCAATTGTTTTAAATAAGAAAATATAATAAATTTATAATAATAATATTCAACAATAATAATGTTATTATTATATTATAGTATATATATATTATTTCAAATAATAAGTTTCGCATAAAAATTGAAGAATAATAGCATAGAAACATTTTTTATTTTATTTTTGAAAGTATAGACCAAATTTCCATTCTCCACGAAGCATCGAAAAATTGGACGCTATTTCTACTAACGAATATTTAATTCCACTATTACTTTTACATAATTGTAATTAGTAGGCGGTAAAATTTGTTGTTTATTCTCACGTTTTGTTTAATGTGAGTCTTGGGGTTTAATTCGAACCACCCCAAAGTTAAAGAAATAATGTATGAAACATAAACTGTAAATTTTAACATCAAATATTTTAAAACAACATAAATGTTATTAGATTACAATTGCATGTTTAAATGTTAAATAAAATAAACAGGTTTAGTTAATAGTAAAGTGATCATTGGAGGCAATTGCTTGGTAGAAACGATGAAAGGCGAAAAAAAGTACAAGTCCAAATTTTGAAAAACTAGTCGAAAAATACGGAGCTTCTTCCTTTATCGAGTGATGGTTTTAATCTGAAGGAAATTCGTGCTTCGAGGGTACATGGAGGTACGAGAGTTGGGTTCGTTGACAGGCCCATTGCGCGGGGGGTGGATTGGAGGGGCTGGGTAGAGGACCCAAGGAGACCCTTGCGAACTTTCGCACAATTCAAAGAAACCAGATGAGCAAACTGACCTTCAATAAAGCAATTTAGGGGATAAGCATAAATCACGTTCTTATCGCAAAATCGAATAGCATAGAGGAATTTAACTCAGAGTTGTACAAATAGATTGAAGTTTGTTGCAATATAAACAAAAAATGAAAAAGTGAAATTATGGAACTTGAAGTTGAGAAATTAAAAAGGCTTAAATTATTAAGGTTGTTACTCAGTAACATGCTGCCCCCTTTGGATGATCCACGTTCAACAGGTGTTTTAAATTGCATTAAACAATAGACAAGCAAAATAATAAGTAAATGAATTTTTCTCTTGATTTTCTTCTGCATTCTTGGATACTGAAGACTCGATAGGAAGAGGAAAGAGCTTTTTAATTCTTCGCTCATATTCTCCTTAACAGGCTTCACAGTAGCTGCTCTGACGATTTCACCTTCACCTAGCTGGACAGCGATGATTCGGCCTACTGTTCATTGCAATGGAGGAGTGATCTCATCCTCCTTGATCATTATCATGGATCAAACTTTAATGCAATGGCTGGAGATCAATGGCTATTTGCTGCGAACGATAAGCCTTCCGTGCTCCATTTTTTCCAAAAATGCTCCCTCATTTCTTGAGTATGCTTTCAAGCCGATAAGCGATTAGCAGGCGTTTCCGAAGGTTTATCTATGGGAGGCATGCTACTGGATCACCAACTAGGATGCTAAGTCAATACTGCTTTAGTCAAAGGACGAAAATCATTTGGATCGGCAGATTATGCGTCGAATAGAAGCATCAAGTTCTGCTTTAGCGAGAGGTCCAATATATTTATTGGCTTTGTTTTTTGAATTGTGTATTAAACGAAGTAGATGCGCGATATTTCGCTTAAGTTTAGTCATCGAACCATATTTTTGAAGAAGATTTTTTCATTCACGTACCACTTTCACGTTAATTGGCGCTATGATAAACGAGCGTTTAGGCGGTGCTTTATTCACGTGGATTTTGGCAGGCCAGTGAGTTTCCTCCTGTGAACGCCAGTGAGGCATTTGACGTCGTAAGTTGGGGTGAGTTTCTAAATTTCCGCGATTCGATTAGTAATAAAGGTAGGTTGAGTGTGTGGTTCAGTTTTATCCACTGAAGAGTTATAGTCGAGTCAGATCAGAGAAATTTTTTTGTAAAGTCGATTTGAAGAGCTTTCTTCGAAGCCGTGACTAATTGCGAAAGTAAAAAGGCC
This sequence comes from Andricus curvator, assembly GCA_932195095.1. Classification (NCBI taxonomy): domain Eukaryota; kingdom Metazoa; phylum Arthropoda; class Insecta; order Hymenoptera; family Cynipidae; genus Andricus; species Andricus curvator. The sequence goes on from CAKNYM010039691.1 coordinate 19,294, forward strand.
GCGCATATTTCGAGTTGTGGTAATATGGTAGTGCTGATGCGTACAGGTGCGCCCCCTGATTTTGAACAAACAAGAAACTAATGATGCTTGACTTGAGCATCAGTTGAGCGTAAATAAATGCAAGCTCCATACGCTTTTTCGCGTACGTTAGAAAACCCATTTGAATTTCGCTATGGACGGAAGCAAGTATAAGATGATCTAATCTGCCGTTACTTAAAAGCGACAATTGCTCTTTATATTCTGTCACCATAGTGTAGATGCTAAGAGAAATTGAGCCATCCCAAGAAACGCCAGCTCTGCATAAAAGCTGAATCATAATTTTGGCTTTGACAATTACAGGACCCAATAAACCTAGTGGATCAAACAGTTTTGCGACCTGCGAAAGAATGGAACGTTTTATAACTTGTTTTGGGAAGTGCAACAAATTCACCAAATAAAAAATTAAATCTTTACCAGGATTTCACTGAATCCCTAAAGTTTGTATAATTGAATTTGGATCGAGCGACATGTGAGTTTCAAACGGGTTGACTGAAACGTACGAAACTAGATTAGGGTCATTTGACGCCCATTTACGAAGAGGAAATCATCCCTTTTCCAGGAGTTTATTAAGATCATTTCCAAGAAATGTGGCTTCGTGCCGTGTACTTGCACCGCTTAAGAGGTCATCTACATAAAATTCGCTTTTCAGAACGGCAGCTGCGATTGGATGGTGTGCTCCTTCGTCGTCGGCTAACTGATGCAGCGCACGAATGTCGAGAAAGGAAGCACAGGAGGTACCGTTTGTGACGGTGTTTAACGAGTATATTTTTGCAGGATCATTTTCGCGACAGAGTATTTTTTGGTAGATGGTATCCTCGGTCTGTACCGGGACCTGACGATACTTTTTTTCTATTTCCGCGGTCAGAGCATCTATATGAGTACGAAATCAAGTTAGGAAAGAAAAAAGGTCGTCCTAAATCGTAGGACTGACCATCAGCGAGTCATTGAGAGAAATGCTAGAATAGGTTTTGGCGGAACCATCGAAAACGACACAAATTTTACTGGTGAGGCTGTCCGATTTTATTACCACGTGATGTGGGAGATAGAATCCAAGTTCAGCAGAACTTGAATTTTCTAAAAGCGACATATGATTCAAAGTCTCATATTCGTCTACAAGTTTAGAATATTCCTCTTTCAATTCAGGATTTTTTACGAACCGATTTTCTATATATTTGAACCGACGAGAAGCCATAGGGAGCGAATCTCCGAGTTTGCTCTTACTTTCATTAAATGGCAGTTTGACAATGTAGCGACCATCGGCATTGCGTTGCGTATTATTTGCAAAATGCGCATCGCATGCCTTTTCTTCAATAAAATGTGTTTTGGAACTAGGAATTTCCTCGACTTCCTAAAATTTAGTCAGACTCGAGTCGAGAAGTGTTGAGTGTATCGCGAGATGACACTAACTTCTCTTGTGGGAGAGTGCCGAGGGGCTATTTATTTCACCCGCAATGATCCATCCGAGCTGAGTTTTTTGAAGCACAACGTCAGGATGATTTTTTAATTCAATTTGAGATACGCACAAGAGTTTATAAAGGAGTTTGACGCCAATAAGAATATCGATGTCAGATGGCTTGTGAAACTCGGGATCTGCCAAAGTGATATTTTTCGGGAGTTTAAGCTCAGTCCGATTTATAGATAACGTGGGCATTTTTTCTGTGATGCGAGAAAGCACGAAACTGAATGTTTCAGTTCTTCAGTTACGTCAGAAGTAACGCTCGCGAGCGCACAAGTAAAAGATTTGCTTATTGTTGGGGTTTGAGCCGTGGGCTCTGATCTAATTAATTCTATAGACGACGGTCTTTCAAAATGTAAAAGGGAACTGTGTTTTTTGTTACACTTACGACAAGGAGCGGCTTAGCACTCAGAAATTTTTTTTCTTGCAAATCTGAAAAATACGTATCGCGAAAAAAAGTACAAGTCCATTGCAGGAGGGTGGATTGGAGGGGCTGGGTAGAGGACCCAAGGAGACCCTTGCGAACTTTCTCACAGTTCGAAGAAACCAGATGAGCAAACTGACCGTCAGTAATAGTATATTGTGCTACAAGTTGAAAAAGCGAGAGATTTAAAACGAGTGTGAAGTTAGCTACCCGAGCGGAGCGAGGGTGGCTATCACTCGAGTTTTAAATCGTCGCTTTTTCAATGTGTGGGACACCATACTTTTTCTATAATTTGTGCAAAAGTGCTAGTTTTTGTTTACCTGTTTTTTTGTGTAAAAAGAAGGCGATTTTTATGTCGATTGACGCAACAATGTCAATGTCAATTATCAAAACCATGGCAATAATATGGCAGTAATAATAAGCTGTTTCTCACTATTGAATATTTGGTCCATAAAGTTGAGGGCTTCAAAATTTCCGATTTTTCGTGAAAAAAACCAAGCACAGTATTTTCGGAGAAACTGACGGTGTTTTTTTGCTTTTGCCAATTGACAAAAGTACATACAAAATACGCAACTCGAGACTTTTCAGGAAATTGATTTTAGGTTAGGCACGACAGTCGGAAAATAGAATGAAGTTGGCTGCGCACGATGAACGAGTACACCCGAGGCAGCACGAACCCACCCGAAATAACATTTACTTTTGTCACTGTGCCTCACTTTTATCACTGTCCATTTACTTTTTCCACTGCATCTGTCTACTTTTGTCACTGTTGCCCGGAAAGGTCGGCACTGCGCATGCGCCACGTCATCGACCAAAAATCGATCACTTTTTACACCAAAAACAGGTGGAAAAACTGGCACTTTTTCGCGAATTATAGAAAAAGCAATTTAGAGGATAAGCATAACATTTTACAATTCGAATGGACGATATTTGAAGACAGATTCTCGAGGCTATAAACTTATAATGGGCTATTTTTCGAAAGTACGGGAAAAGCACGTTCTTATTTTAAAATCGAATAGCCTGCAGGAATTTAACTCAAAGTTGTACAAACATCTTAGAGGATGTTGCAATACAAAAAAATGAGAAAGTGAAATTATGAGACTTGAACTTTAGAAATTAAAAAGTCCTTATAATATGCAAAAATACAAAACATAAAATAGTCAAATATTAATTTAGATTGTTACACAGTAACACAACTTTAAACTTTAAAATATAATTTTATTATTTTACTGTTAATTCTTTATAAAACACAATTTTATTAAGAACCCAAGAGAAAAATAATTAGAAATTCATAAATAATGTTTCTAATAATTATTTATCTATTTTTATTTGTTATTTCTTGGTTTCCAATAATTTTATTCACTTTTTAAATGAATTTTACAATTATTATTATTACTATTATCATTACCAATCTTAAAAATCCGAAATACCGCTATTGGGCAAGTTTTTTATCTTAATTTTACATGTCAATACCTTCAAATTGAGCTCTCCCCATAAAAAATAGACTAAAAGAATAGCTTCTAGCATAGGAGTCTAAATAACGAAATTTTCCTAATTTTTCTCATTTTCCTTTTTTTTTAAATTCTAAACCAAGAGGATTAATTTTCTACCAAGAAATACAACTTTGTCACAAAAGACATGAGTTTTTTTCACCAAATAAATCAATTTCGAAGTAAAATAATTAATCTTCAATTAAAAACATGAATTTTTAATCTAGTAACTTTCGAAGAATTACTTGAATTTTCTACAAGGGTCCGGAATTTTCTATGAAATTATTGAATTTTCGAGCTGAAAATGCGAATTTTCTACAAAACAGTTGAATTTTTTCAAACGGAAAATGTGCATTTTCAGACGAAGCAGATTAATATTCAACCAGACAGTTCGATTTTTAACCAAAAAAGATGAAATATCTACAAAATGAGATGAATTTTTAAACACAACGAGAAAAAAGTGTTAATCAAATTGTTGAATTTTCAAGCCAAAAACACAAATTTTTAACATAGCAGTTAGATTTTCCTATTGGTTTTTATCAATTCAGTTCGCACTTATGTGGAAAAACAAGAAAAATATGAAAGACTGTGGAGCCTGCGATAAATAAATAAGAATTTATATAATTTATAGACTGAACAGTAATAGTTTAAATATACATTGAAGTTCATTTCTAGAACTTTTAAAATATTTTGTTACAAAACTGGAAATTTTGCTTAAAAAATAACGTTAAATTTCCAATGCAAGTTTTTGATTTTGAACGACACACTTTTAAATTCGGACTATACGGAGTGTGTCGGACCTAGTAACATTTTAGGCCCTGAAGAAATTATGAAATTAAGGTTCCACGATTATTTAATTAACAGAAATCTGTTTAACTTTTGTTTTTAGTGATTCGCAGATTCATAAGACTTATAAGACAGCATATACAGTGTGTTTTCGGTTTGAGACATGTATTTATCTTTCCGGAGCGCCTGACCTCTGTCACTTGGAGACTGAAGTGAAGGCTGCTCCGCTAGATGGCTACAACGCTAGTACGATTTTACGATTCGCAACTAGTGTCAAAGATATTAGTTCCTAGATGCGGCAAGGGATTAGTAGGGCCACATACCGGTAGTTGGCGCTCCAGGCAAGTTTGTGGTCGTTGCATATATATATAATATATATAGCTATCATTCCAGTGTTACGGACACATACCTGTAGAGGCGCTGTGAAAGCCGCTTATTTTCGTGGCGCCAAGTCGTAGATTTTTAAATCCATATTTTTAATAATCTACTTTTCTTCCAGAAATTAGGGAAAATATAATTAGGACGATAATCAAAGAGTTCATTTGAATTACTGAAAACTGATACGCTGTTGTATAAGTCCTTAAAATGTACATATTTAGTAACTGTGCCTTTATATCTTATCCAAAATTATTCCTATTGTTCTATAAAAGTCCAAATTGTTCCAAATCCCGATATTATTCTTCCTTCTCAAAAAGTTTTGAATAATAATTTAGATATATTACGAACTTCTGTTAAAATTTGGACTTTTGAAACACAATGGATCCATGGACCAACCAAAAATACCGAAAAAATGAATACCCAATACATAAATTGATGAAAAGTAAAAATACCGAATTATAAATGTCAGAATTTTTAAAATGATAAAATCAAATTTCATTGAATTATAAAATTTTAAAATTGTACAATTAACAAATAATAATCAGGTAAATGAATCAGTAAATATTTCTAATAAGTAATTCCTTAATTACATTTTCAGATTCAAATCTAAAAAAAAAATAAATCAATGAAATCGAGTTCACTTTTTATCGGACAATTTTTTAATTTCTCAAAAATTTTATTTTGTGAATTGAAGAATTTTTGGGGTATTTAATAATTTCTTATTTGTACAATTCTGAAATAATCTGGAATATTAATATATATATATAATATATAATAATTCTGGAATAATCCACCAAATCCAATCGTTAAATTTGGATTTCGGAAGCTTGAAAATTAGGCCACATAAAATTCGGTATTTTTAATTTATTCGTCAATAAATTTGTCAATTCGTGTAATAGGGATTCATTTATTTTCGGTATTTTCGGTTAGTCTCTGGATCCAATAAAATATATCTTTGCACAGGATTCAAGAAAGTAACATTTTCAATGAAGTACAACATGAAAAGAATATTTCTTTTCGCATCTGTCAATTTTTTCTCGTTAAAAAAAAAACCATAAAAAATATAACAGCTAATTATTTAAACTAAAAATAACTCAATATTGAAATTGAATTTTCACTGAGTAAAATTTCAGAATTAATTACAACATTATTTCTAAAACATTATAATTCCTATCGGCTACCGCATTCGTTTCAGGATACATTTTTTTTATTTGAAAAATAAATTTTTAAAACAAAAAAAGTTCAATAAATTTGAAAAAAATTATCTTTCCATAGGAGTTATAATTGCTTAAAATTAGCTTGGTTAATTCTGAAATTCCATTTTATGAAAAATTTCGTTTATATTCAATTAAATACAATTTTCATTTATAAATAAATAATAAAAATATATAAATTAATAATGTTGATAATTTTGATTAAAAATTTCAATTGTTTATATTATATTATATTATCTATTTATTTATTGTTTATATTATTTTACGAAAAAAAATTAAAATACATATAAAGAAGACCACGTGGTAAATTTAAATACCGTAAAAACCCTTTTTTCACTCAGGAGGTCTCAAAACGTAGAGCGATATGTCAAAAAGCCTTTTAAACTCGTAACACTTAAATGTACATATGTATATATAGCTGTATATAGTTATGAAATAAAAAATTAATCATTAATTTTAAGCATAGTACGTAGTTTAGAAAATAAGTTAAAAACCAAAAAAACCACGAAACAAACAAAAAAAATTAGAAATAAGTTGCTTTCCTACTAATAAGTGCATTTTTTCCAGGAAAAAACATAAGAAAAAATTGGTTTTAAATTCACGAATTTTTATAAAATATCATACAAATAACATTTTTTTCTTATGTGATAAGTCGTGGCATTTGACCCATTTTTCTCTCTCAATGGATTGTTCACCTTGGCGCATGGGGTAATCCTTAAATTAAGTTGTATTCGGTAAAAAATTTAAATTCAGGGACACAACTTCCCAATTATTTTTTATCTCTAAAAATTATGTTTAAATCATTCAAATTTATTTGCCATTTTATTTTGTTTTTAATAGACATACAAAATACCTATTTATTAAAAAAAAAATCTGCCCGCTTCGCGGGCACATTCTCATGGCGCGCTTCGCGCGCGGCTCGCTTCGCTCGCAAGTTTGAGCGCGCCTAGGGCGCGCGACTGTTGGATCTCGCGCTTCGCGCTCGATCATATATTTATCTCACGCTTCGCGCTCGATTATGTGTTCACCTCGCGCTACGCGCTCGGGCGTATTTGCATCGCGCTTTACGCTAGGCTCCTCTAGATTTTTGAACTTCGTGTTCGACATCGATGAAAAGAAAAAGTTTGTTTGCAAATATTATAAAATTATGAAAACCTCTACATATTAAGTGATTGTTAAATTTATTTTTATTTTAGACTGAAAAGGAACTTTATTTACTCAAGGTTCTATCGACCTTAAGGAACACATTCTCATCCAGACACTCGCGCTTCGCGCTCGATATTTGATTTGAAAATCATTTGAACCGTATGATAGAAACAAAAAAGTTTGAGCGCACTTACGGCGTGCGATTTGGTAAATACACTGAGCGCGCACTTTGTGCTTCGTGTTATATGTTCTTCATATACAAATTACTAAATTTGTATTTGATTTTAAATGAAAAGTAATGATATAATTCAGGCGACAAATTTTATTAGTTAACATTTTATTTTAGCTTGTGCCGTTTATCAAAAAAGTTAAATTTTTCATTTTGAATATATTCTTACCACAAAAATTGATTACGGGTGTGTAAGTCTTTTTTGAATGCACAATTTTTGTTCATTTATATGTTTTCGTACCTTGCATTGTTTTTTCAAAAATTTGATTTTTTTTACTGTCAATGTTATTTTCACGAATAATTTTTACGAATAAAACAAAAACTACGCGTCATATCAAAAAGTGAATGATAAGAAATTTGTAGATCTTTTTTAGGTGCACAATTTTGGTTAGATGATATTTTCTGGTATCTTGCATAGTTTTACAGCAAAATGGCTTTTTTGATTTTTCATTAATTTTTTGTGCGATCAAAATTTGAATTTTTTATTTTTCGAAAAATTCAAAAAGTTGTTATGAAAATATTATAGGGTGTTCAGGAATCAACGTTTTTCTCCTCTTGACTTTTTTTCATATCGTGCGTTTTTCGGCTTAAAATGTTCATTTTCGTTTGTTTTTTGTAATATTGAAAATGCTATAACTCCAGTAATTTATTTTTTATCACGAAAAGTCATAAGAATATTTTGTTCGTCATTTTGCGTACTACTAATAACCGTACATAGAATTTTCAAATCTTCAAAAAAAGTGGTCTCAAAAATTTTCAAAATGTGCTCACTTTTTGGATTTCCATCCAAAATAGCTGGTTAACGAACTCGTTCTCTATTTTTCGGCCATGAAAAAGTGTGCCAAAGCTCAATCAAATCTGATCATTTTTTCGAAAGTTATCGTGGCTACAGACAGACTGACAGACAGACAGACAGACAGACAGACTGACAGACAGACTACAGACAGACAGACACCTTCGTAAAAATCGTTTTTTCTAGCTCAGGGGGTCTCAAAACGTGGAGATTTGATGAAAACCGACTAGGTCAAATTTTACATAAAACCAATACCTTCTCATTAGAATGAGAATGTAAAAATTAATACTTCATTCATTAATATAGTACTGCCAGAGTACTGCATAATTTATGGGATACTCCTGGTGAGAAGGCTCAGCAAACTGTGGAGATTTAATATATCATTTCATTTTATTTATTTAACTTAGTTTTAAATTAAATTTTACTATTTATGATAAAAAAAATCTGCCCGCTTCGCGGGCACATTCTCATCGCGCGCTTCGCGCGCGGCTCGCTTCGCTCGCAAGTTTGAGCGCGCCTAAGGCGCGCAACTGTTGGATCTCGCGCTTCGCGCTCGATCATATATTTATCTCGCGCTTCGCGCTCGATTATGTATTCACCTCGCGCTACGCGCTCGGGCGTATCTACATCGCGCTTTACGCTCGGTTGCTCTAGATTTTTCAACTTCGTGTTCGACTTCGATGAAAAGAAAAAGTTTGTTTGCAAATATTATAAAATTATCAAAACCTCTACATATTAAGTGATTGTTAAATTTGTTTTTATTTTAGACTGAAAAGGAACTTCATTTACTCAAGGTTCTATCGACCTTAAGGAACACATTCTCATCCAGACACTCGCGCTTCGCGCTCGATATTTGATTTGAAAATAATTTGAACCTTGCGTTCCACGCTCGGTTCTGTGCATTTGATTTTTCTATTTTCAATGCTGTTTTTTACGAATAAAACAAAAACTACGCGTCATATCAAAAAGTGAATGATGAGAAATTTGTAGATCTTTTTTGGGTGCACAATTTTGGTAGAATGATCTTTTCTCCTATCTTGCATAGTTTCACAGCAAAATGGAATTTTTGATTATTTTTTTGTGCGATCAAAATTTGAATTTTTTATTTTTCAAAAAATTCAAAAAGTTGTTATGAAAATATTATAGGGCGTTCAAAAAGCAACGTTTTTCTCCTCTTGTCATTAGAATATTTTGTTCTTCATTTTGCGTACTACTAATAACCATACATAGAATTTTTAAATCTTCAAAAAAAGTGGTCTCAAAAATTTTCAAAATGTGCTCACTTTTTGAATTTTCATCCAAAATAGCTGGTTAACGAACTCGTTCTCTATTTTTCGGCCATAAAAAAGTGTGCCAAAGCTCAATCAAATCTGATCATTTTTTCGAAAGTTATCGTGGCTACAGACAGACAGACAGACAGACAGACTGACAGACAGACAGACTACAGACAGACAGACACCTTGGTAAAAACCGTTTTTTCTGGCTCAGGGGGTCTCAAAACGTGGAGATTTGATGAAAACCGACTATGTCAAATTTTACATAAAACCAATACCTTCTCATTAGAATGAGAATGTAAAAACAGTCTTCTTTTTAATTTCTTTTAATATACTCTCCACCGTTGAAGCCAAGAAACAATCCAAATACTGTCATTTTTAATTTATAGTAATAAAAATCCGTATTTTAATTAATATATCTGTTAATCCGTTTTAATATATTGAAAAAAACCTAATATACGTAAATTTGTAATATAAAATAAGACTCATCAAAATAAAACAAATTTTGCTTAATTTTTCTACCGTCTACTTGTCATTTACTTCACTAATTCGAATAATGCTTCATTTACTCAAATTATATAGATAGAGATTTAATTTGACAAATAAATAAAATATTTTTTGTTCGACCAAAATTTTGTTTGTTAAAGTAGATTGATATTTATTTGAAACTATTTTTTTAAATTGTTTAGATTCAGTATATATATATAATTATTGTTTCGGTATTTTTTATTAGTCCCAAAGAAGATGATTTGAAAGATTTAATCTATTAATTAACATTTTTCAATTAGTTTTAAAATATTTTGTTAAAGCCTTGTAAGAAATTCAACTTGGTATATGTATAGTGGAATAAGTATGCCAAATTTCATCAATTTATCTGTACACGTTCACCAGATATTGCAGGATCGTAAAAAGCTTGACATACATACACTCACACATGCATACTACCGGACAATTTTTCAGGACGTCAAATTATATATATATATATATTCCTCTTGCAATATATTCAGAAAAACCGTTTTTTGGAAACTGGATTTTGACACCACTACAAAGCTTCCTCTATGAGGAAGTAATTGCCGAAAATAATATGGAACCGAATTATAAATGGGCAAATGTTTAAATTTCCAATATCCAAAGTTATCGAATTATAAAATTTCCTAAAATTAATTTATATATATACCATTAAACCATTTCCCTTTCAGGGTAGGCGTGACACTACCCGATTCGGGTAGTGTTTCTAGGTTTTTCTTGTAGTTATAAATAACTACAAGTGTGGGCTCACCACACCCACGATGTGCCAACAGCACTCATGTCAGTATTCTTGAATGGTCACCCATCCAAGTACTAGCCGCGTCCAACGCTGCTTAACTTCAGTGATCTGACGAGAACTGGGTTTTTCAGCGTGGTATGGCCGTTGGACAATTTAATTTCAATAATTGGATGAATTAATTATTCAATATATATATATATAT